>JACMIF010001432.1:0-23824 GCA_014805445.1 Diplogasteroides magnus | reverse complement strand
TGGCTTCACAGGATCATAACGTTCTCCTTTCTTCGCCGAGTAGTCGTTTCTGCTGATAGAATCACCCTCCATTCTGCCGTCATTCTAAAAGCAGATGAATAGTTCAAATTTCAGCTGAATTCATCTCTTACCTTCCAGATTTCAGACGCTCCAGGCTTCACGGTGTCATACCGCTCTCCCTTGGCAGCTCTGAAGTCTTGCTGGTTCTGGGTTTCTCCAGCGAAGCTTCCATCTCCTTTCAGCAAGTTCGAGTCCTTTGGCTTCACAGGATCGTAGCGTTCTCCTTTCTTGGTCGAGAACTCAGTTCTGCTCACAGTTGTTCCTCCACCATTGTCAGACGATCTTAGATTCTGCAATAATTCGTTGATGCGCATACTCTTCTTTCTTCACCTTCCAGTACTCTGACTCGTCTCTCTTTACAGCATCATACCGCTCTCCTATGTTGTGCCTCTTGTAGTCAGCACGATTCATGGTTGTATTATCGCCATTGTCTGAAGAAGAAGGGTATCATGAATCATGGTGGAAAGAAGTTGGAACATTCTCATAATAATTAATAATTATTCTCTCACTTCCTTCTCCAAATGTCACATTCGACTTGTGTCGTTGATTCGCTGCCATTCCATTTCCTTGCTGTTTTGCCTTCTCTTTGTATTCGTCCATTGTCTCAGTTGTGGCGACATCAGACTTGTCTGTCTGAAGACAGTGTTCTGCAGAAACTGTGTGTTTACGATGAAGACGAACCTTCCAATGCCCAGAGGAGTCCGGTCTCTTTCCTCTCACCACCCTTTCACCTCCTCCTCCTCCTCTCATACTGGCCCCATAAGTTGTCCTCGCGTACTGTGAGTTGTCACCGTCTCCGAATGAAATCTGTATTCATCCCAGTTCCTTTCCATTTCATTCCCCTCCAATAACCTGTGATGCCATCTGTCTCTTCTTCAATGCAGCCGACGTAACGAATCTCTGTCGACTGTGCAGTCCACTGTCAGACTTGGCCTCTGTCAGGTCCCTCTGCTCTTCTCTGTTCTCTCCTCCCGAACTGGCCGGTCTGCCGTATGCCTGCGAACTCTCCGTTCGAGTCACCTGCGCAACAACAATAATAGTAGATTGAAGCTGAAGGGGCAGACCTGGATGTCGGGAACGTTTCCACCCAATCCCAATTGCGATTGCGGCCTGAATCTCTCGGGTCTTCCTTCTCCAGTAGCTACTGCGTACTCCTTAAGGAAGCTGAGATGATGAGATTGTGGCCCATTTGACTCTTCCTTCCAACATATCCATGTCCCCCAATCGACTATCGCCTTTTTTCCCCACAAATGTGTATATTGAGTTAGAGAACGGAGGCTAATTACGGGCTCCCGATATGGGGGTCGGGGGGAAAACAACGGGACTCGTTAGAATGCCTACGCACTATATTATACGGGCGACCAACCTTCCTCCGATACTGTGTAGGGGACCCGTCTCCGAATGTGACTGAACTGGCGTTGCGATCGTGTGGACAATGATGACGACTGTAATGGGATCAGTTGGGGATGGACTCGAGTGGCGCCATGGATATTTGAGCCATAATGGTGAAGAGGGCACTTGCGCCATTGTTGTCGTCATTATGATGGCGCAAGTGTCCAATTCACCATTACTGCGCAAATGTTTCAGACGATGTACTCACCCGCAGGTGCAGATTTGACAGACACACTGGGGGCCGTGTGTCATCCTCGTGCCCTGTAATGGAAAATATTCTTACGACTCGAAGATCAAAATATTAGCGATCAACAAGGAAATGTACTTTCTGAGTGCGGAATTGGGAATGTATCCCGAGTTGCCACGACGATTGTGGAAAATTGAGGAAAGTGGAGAGTCCCTCTATGGCACACTATTATACACTTCTATAGTACAAAGTGAGAGGATTCCTCGGATAGGAGAAGCCCCCAAGATGAAATCGGTCTCATACGCCCAGAAAGGAGAGAAGTGGCTACGTAGTCATTAGAATGCAGCCGTTATTTCTCCCATTTCAAGCTCGATTAAGAGTCAGCGAGGCGTGAAGGGGCAGATGAGCTGTCAATAAGGCGAGAGCTTAGAGTAGATATGACCCTCTCTACTCGTAAACGTCAGTTGAATTCAAGATAAGCGACACCTTTCCATCATCCATATGGCGAGAGAACAAACAATGTGCAATGGCAAAGGGGAGGGGGAATGAGGCGAACAACCCCATCTCCATTTCCATATTTCGCTCTCTTCTCTCACGAGCTTTCGCAAGCGAATGCGAAACAATTGGTTACCAGTTGGTTCGTCTCTCGACAGCACTCGAGAGAAACCTTCCCCCTAATGGTTAGAGACAAAAAAGGTTGCATTCATTGTTTGGTGACATGAGAGACATCATGATTGTGAGAGAGTTGTGGGGGAGTGGAAAGTGTCCGGTTCTACTTGGGGAAGAGAGTTACAAGCGGGCGAAGGGCTGAATTAGGCGGCATTTCGCGTGTTAAGAACGAATTTTTTACCCTCATTATCGGCACAAGAATTGAAAAGAATTCTGGAGGAGGAGGAAGAAGAAACGGTGAGAACGAGAATGTTTGTACAGCAGTCCGTTTCTCTCTCTCCCAATCCTTCCTTACAGTCCTCCCCCTTTGCCAATTGGAAAAACAACATACCTCGAAGTCATCATTGGGCAGTAGAGTCGAGGAGAGAAGAGAAGAGACGAAGAGGAATGAGAGGAAAGACTGACTTACCCTGTGCGAAGGCTACTTCCCTACGTAGTCATGGAGCATATCTACTACATCACACACTACTTTGTACACTTCAAATGGACACCGCGCGTTAGCTACAAACTACATAACAGAACGGAAGACTCGAAGCTTCATGGGATGGTCGTGGAATTGTTATGCATGTCGTCTTTCGACGAATATTGCCCAAGGAGTTCTTCAGGGAAAAGGGTGAAGTGGGAATAACAAGAAGGATGGCGGGTGACAATTCTTCTTCCGCCAAACCGCAGCCGATGAGTACACAGATTAGATTGAAACTTGGCAGGAGGGCAACAAAAGGAGTTGAATTGAAAGGGGCGAAGGAGGAGTCATAGATGCACTTGAAGCAATGGAAAGGAGGCAAGACAAACGGCAATTTGTGTGGTCCATCCGGAATTGGCCATTCAATTCCGTCTCAGATGACAATGGAATGTGTGGAGAGTTGTGGTGGTCAGTAGTGGAAGGCCGATAAAGTATGCCCTCCACCCTCTTCGGTTGCTAGGGTCGCGTCACTCGGGAACGACCCTCGAGGTGCAATTTGCTGCTTCTTCCCCCCATTGGAATGCCCCCGTTGCACTCTGCGAAGAAGAAACTTACAACCTTTATACTTTGAATCGTACAACCTTTATTTATAAAGAAATATATAAGAAAAGAAAAACAGAATACATATAACATTTCGTATCACAATTTTCGAGCTCGATTTGTATTTAGATCATAACACAGAATGTTCAATCCAGGCACTAGATTTGTGGAGTTAGACCGTGATTCGAAAATGACAATTTTTGAGAATGAATGCGGAAGAATGGATAATCTGAGGTGTGGCTGGGATAGATTGGCAACACGTAGCTAACAAAGTTATGTTGTACAGGGTAAATAAGTAATTTGTCCAGGAGATGATGGCTATTCGGAAGTGTTCAGAAGGCGGTTTTTTTAGGACTCGTACAAAATGAAAATGAAAAGATAAGCACGAAATTTGATCACGGGGATATCCAAGTATACACTAAACTAGAAGAAATAGAGCAGTTTTAAAGCTACTTCACTAAACGCAATAACGAGGAAATAATTTGACTCCTATAGGAGCATTTTTGTGCAACAATATCCATTGTTGATGATAAATACACAACTTCTTAGACTATGGCAGATCCAATGAGGTGATTATTATTAGTGTGATAATGTACAACTAGGAGGGCCTATCTATCTGTGGGTGAAATCGCCCGGTCCACTCGCCCTTTTCATCTCAATCCATTCCTCGATTGTTCTGTTTCCTCTCTTGTCCAGGGGAGCGTCCGCCAGTTTCTTGAGCGCGTAGAAGTACGCATATTGCTTCGAGTTGTCGAGGATTGTGCCCGAGTACCAGATGGACAACTGAAGGGAAGAAGTCAATGAGGGATGAAGAATGGGTCTATCTCCTCAGGAGAAAGTCAGGAGCGCCATGGACATTTGCGCCATAAGGGTGAAATTTACATATGCGCCGTAATAGTGTTGACGCTCATCCATCCGTACACTACACCATTACGGCGCAAAACTCCATGGCACTCTTGTTTTTTGTCCGCCTCTTCACCTCAAGAACTCTCATGGAGAGAACTGCAGTCGACTCGATGTGCTCGTAGCGAAGCTGAGAAAGAAGGGGCTCATTCAAGGTTATGGGATAGTGACGAACCTCTGCATTGAAGGTTGGATTGCAACTGCCCTTGACGATCTGCGACTTTTGCTTCGTTGACTTCTGCTTGTCGGGTCGAAGGTACGCCTGGAGTGACATTATAAGTCCCGTGTGAAGGGCAGGAAAGGATTACCTTGATGTACGAGTCGGGAGGACTACCAGAACTCGTTTCCAACAGATTCTTCGCGTGACTGACGAATACAGACAGACTGGCCTTTGACTGTTGGTAGGTCAACTTGATCAGCAGATCGGATCTACGCCGATTGTTGAGGACTTCGGCCTCCTCTGCGTCATCTGAATGAAACAGTCACTAGACGAAGCAAATTGTTGATAGACCAACCCGGACTGAGCATGTCCCCTCCATTGTCCCTCAGAATACTGTGGAAGAAGGTATACACGAGATCACACTGAAAGAGGACATGGGTTACTGTACAAACATGTCAACCAACATGTTTGATCTCCGGAGACAGTCCGTACAGAAAGTCGACGAATCTCTGTAGCTCGATCTGTCGACTTCGTGCAACCTTCAAAGAGGACGATATTTGAAATCATTCAGAGAGAACCAACAATTTGTATGTTGGTGCGGAATCCGTTTCCTGCTCGGTTGATGGGAGGGAAGGCGACTGAGGGGAATCTGAATCAGATGGAATTGTGGGGGATGAAAGGGGGAATTGACTCGCCTTCTTCTCAGTTTGACATAAAACTCGTTGAACTCGTCGAATGAACGATAGACAGTTGAGTTGATGACGGAATTGGCACGTTGCACCTCCATCTTGTACATCTGAAAGTGAAGGACATGGATCAGTGTTGGCAGAGTAAATCCCAAAGTTCATTCTTCCTCTCTGCGCTCTTTATCGCGCGGTCGTCTATGTGGATAAGAGACGACCGCGCGGTAGAGAGCGCAGAGAGCCGGAGTTAACTTTGGGATTGAATAATATGGATATACAGTGGTTCTGATTGTCCCTTCGATAATGATGGCATCGGGTAACATCAAAATCATCCGCGCCTTTTTGACCACAAAGACGATGTTTCTCGAGATTTCATTGAACGGAAGAGTTGTAGATCTGGATGAGTGCTACAAATTTACCGGTGTATCATATTCTAATTTTTCGACGAGTGATGAGATGATGACGATGTCCTTAATGGGAAGAGCGCTAATCGAGTGTCCCCTTCCTCTCCCTCTCCCCTCCCTTCACTTCAATTAGCGCTCTTCTCATTAAGGAAAATCGTCATTATCTCATCACTCGTCGAAAAGTTAGAAAATGAAATACCGGTATATTTGTAGCTATCATCGAGATCTACAACCCTCGGTGTAGAAGGAAATCGAGAGAAACATCGTCTCTGTGGCCAAAAAGTCGCGGATGATTTGAATGTTACCCGATGCCATCACTATCAAAGGGACAATCTGAGCCACTGTATTGTAGATTCATGAACTAACGTAGATCTTCTTCGGATTGGTGACCTTCTGATATCCAATGACACTGACTCGCAGGATACGACCGTCTGTCTGTTCACTAAATGACAAACTCTCATTAATTCCCCTCATTACTCCACTCACGTGTACAACTGAAGGACGAAGGAGAGCTTGTTGTTGTCCTCATTCGACATTCCTCCAGATAACACTTGCACCACAGTGTGGATGGCAAAGTTTAGACGAGGAAAGGCCGATTGGAGGGTGGACTGAATTATCTGGTCTCTAGGAGTACTGTATATTGACACAAACCTGCAGCATCAGCGTGAATTCTCCGATCGCTTCAGCCTCCGTCTGCTCCAGTCGTAAGTTGTTCTCGACGAAGTCAATGGACTGCAGCGAGATTCCGGGGATTCCAGAACAAGCCATGATCTTGAGGAGATTGGTGAAGATGGAAGACTTCTGCCTCAGATAGATGTAGGCCTTGGTGCAGTAGTCAATGAAGACTTGATAGTGCGGCGTCTGGGCTTTGCCCTGAATCAATACATTTGGGGTACTGTAGTCGGGGATAGAGCTCACTTGATTGATGAGGTAGTACATTTCTGGAGTGAAGACGAAGGGCACTCGGTCTCTCTTGAATCCTCCCGCCATCTGCCAATCTCCCATGTACTTGCCAAAGTCGATGTGGAAGACGTGGCCACGCGTCGTCACGAGGATATTGTCGTTGTGCCTTCAACAATGAATTGAGAAAGGTAGAGTCAGAGGGGCGTATTAGGAGATCCAAATCGGTATATTTGTTCTCATTCTTATCCGCAGAGCTGTTGTCTCACCCTCTGATTGACAACCGCGCGACGGAGAAGAATGAAGACAAATTTAGCGATTTATTCTAGAACCGCTAGGACGAACCTATCGCCGATGCCGAGAAGGAACGTCACTACACACCATCCTGCACACGAACGGATGAAATTATCGTGTGCCTGAATACCGTACTCATATCGATATTGATTTCCTTTCCTTACCTGCTTGTAGAGAAATTCGCTGTTGTTGTGTCTGGCGACGTACTTGTGCAGAACATCGTCCATGAAGACTCCTTTCAGGCCTCCCATCGTCTTTTGAATGTCGCAGAGTGTTGAGCAATCAGGGACAAGCTCGGCCATTCCTGCAGGGAAGATTACTGTCACTCCGAATGGACTGTGCGCAAAACCTTTCCGATATCCGACTGGCATGCACTTGAAGATGATCATTTTCAGATCGAGCTGCTTCTCTATCCAAATATCGTTCATAACAGATACGAGATGGAGGACGAGGGCGTCTTGTCTCATGTCATCACCAGACTAAACACCCAATCATATTCGTTCATCCTACAACCAACGAACCTTGTGGATGATGGGATAAGTCTCGTTGATTCCACGGAAAACGATTCGGAGAGGCTTGGCGGCGGAGTTGAATATTCCGCAATCCTGATCATTGCTCATTACCGAAATGAAAATTGTTTATGCAATACCTGTACGTTGATTCCACAGCACGTAAAAGAAGGCAGAATGGGGAGGGCGACACTTTCTGAGAGAAGTTCTGCATCGATGAGACCGAGTTGTTGGCGAAGGATTCCCATCTGCAACACATTTCCACTTCATTCCGAGTCTTCTTCACTCTCATGCTAAGGGTTTTAAATCGGTAAATTTGTCGTCATTATTCTCGGCAGAGCGGTTGTCTCATTCCCACATAGAAAACCGCGCGGCGGAGAAGAATGACGACAAATTGACCGTATTCGAACCCATGTGTCATACCTTGTCCCTGTCAGACGCATTGCTGTCCTTCAGTGTATTTTGTATTGAGTCCAACTCGTTCAGCAACCATCGCTGTCTCACAATCTGCTCTCCCAACTCGCCCTTCTCATGACGCTCCAGTAGTTCCTGAACATTCTCGTTCTACATTGCACAGTCATTCGGCCAACCTTCTGCAGTAATGAGCACCGCTGGGCGAATCCGAAATCTCCCTCAGCAAAGTGGTCGATTCTCTGCTGCAACTGCCAGTAGATCTCGAATGCGAACTTTCCTTCTCGCTCAGACAGTCTCAGGAGAAACCTAAAGGAGCTAAGATAAGGACTGAAGCATAAGCAAAAGATCTTACTGTGCGAGGGCCGAATCTTCGTGGATTTCGAATCGCAGACACTCGACGAGTTGGGGAAGGAAGGTGATGAGGAAGACGCTGCTTTCCCGTGACGATTCTTCTATCCACTCAACGGCCTTCGATCGGACTCGCTCATCCGACATCCTGCACAAGAGTTCATTGTTACTAGGGTTCGAAATAGGTTGTTTTTATTGTATTTTTAGTCATTCTTCTCCGCCGCGCGGTTACCTCATTCCCTCATAGACAACCGCGTTTCGGAGAACAATGCCAACAAATTTAGCGATTTTCAACCATTGATAGTTACAGTAACCAACGGGGAAAGACTGACTGAGGGAGAAGCAGTTGGACGGCAATGATCGGTGGGAGTGGATCCCATGCCTCCAATGCCTCGTAGATTGAAGGAAGAAAGGCGATGCTCCAATCGGACACGGCAGCCATCACAAATGGAAGAGCTTCAGGGAGTCCCGTGAGGTAATGTCTCCGTTGCCACAACAGTTCCCCCTCCTCTGGAGTCAACCTGAAACATATACATACGGTATGAGAAACCATGAATCATTATGAGTAGGGTCTCAAAAAAGTAAATTTGTCGTCAATCTTCTCCGGAGCGCGGTTGTCTCACTCCATGATAGACGACCGCGCAGCGAAGAAAAATGACGACAAATTTAACGTTTTTGAACCCCGGAAGCTGAGTTGACATGTAGTGGAACAAAATGCTTACTTCTGAATGTCACCGTATTCCAGAATTTCCATCAACGATTCCTGATCGAGAGCAGGAAGGGCCGAGATGTCGTACTGACTGCTTAACTAGGGAATAAATTGGAGATCAAGGTGCATTGGTAACCTCTTCATTCTCCTCACTCCCTCCTCTTCTGCCTCGATCACAGGGAATTCGACGAGAAAATCATCGTGGAACGGGAGAGTCACGACGAGAATGGGCTCTTTTCCAGTGCCTGAAATAGTCATGGATAGCCCTCTTGAAACATAGGGTGAAAGATAAAAGCGCCGGGGATATTTGCGAAATAGTAGTGAAATGGACTCTTGCGCCGTTGTTCACACCGTTTTCACTGTTCAACCGTCGATTTGACCATTATGGCGCAAAAGTCCATAGCGTCTCTAATAGAGCTGGCAGAGGGATCGCTCATTCGGAGGGATCGCGATCATTAGCGCGGCCGTTCCCGATCCCATGATCGGGAATGACGCCGATCAGTGATCGGCAGAAGTGCAGTATTAAATATCTCAATTCACTTAATTAGGTGTCAAGCTGTTCCATTTTCAACTATACTACTAGACTCTCTATCTTTCATCCGAACTACAACTACAGTTGACAATCGAAATTCATACAAAGAGAATGTTTTCACTCTTTTCGGACAATGTTCTCTCGTTCTCTGCTCTAACAATAACAACACGCTGGATAATTCAACGGGGAGGGAACGGAAAGACGAAGGGAAATGAATCAGTATGGGAATAACTAACCAATCATAGGCATTCCTCCCCATGGTTCGAGGACTGCTCCACTCAGTGTCTTGAGGGGAAGGAAGAACTGGCCTTGTCTCATCGTCCTAAATCATAATCACATTATTCTGATAGCCAAATGATTACTAGGGTATCTAAATCGGTAGTAAAGTGCATGTCTCATTCATCTATATTCCTCCGAGCGGTTATTTTTACATTCGATGGAAGCGGCTCCTAGTTGGTCGGACGAATGCACTTTACTTTTACATACCGTGTATGGTCGAAGAGTGGAAGCATGGTGCTTGCCAGATGTCTCTTCTCTTCAGTTGGTCCATCGTTGTTGTTGATTGCTGCGATTCCCGACACAACGAAGACGAACTTGGCCTCCCTTGGACACGTACACAACTGCTTGTCGAATGAGGCCTGAAAGAGGATGGATTTGAACGGGAATTTTCCAAGATTTTCGGATGAAGAGTAGCTCCAGATTGAGATAGACTCACATAAAGTTGTAGAGGAACGTAGGGGAAGAGGGCGTCATTGCTGAGTGTCTTTCCCACTGAACAAAGATGGACATCCTGGGCCTCGGTCGCGTAGTAGAGATACACAGTCACCATGTACTCTCGGATGGTCCTGAAGAAGGAAGTGGTGAAAAAGGTGTTCGCTGTGAATAGGCGTTCAAAATCTGTAAATTTGTCGTCATTCTTCCCCTCTCAGCTGTTTTCACATTCCCTCACAGATAGGGAACGACTTTTGGAACGACTTTCGTCTGCGCACTCATTCGACCGGTCGTCTATGATGAGCGAGGGAGAATGGTTCACCCATGCGCACGGACGATAAAAGTTCCATAAGTCGTTCCCTACTCACAGACAACCGCGCGGAAGAGAAAAAATGACGAAAAATGTGTCCATTTTGAACCCCCTGGTTAGTATACGGTAACCGATACTAATGCAAAGACAGGTGAAATACAACAGAGCCATGGAGAAAGTTGATAAATGCGCCATCGTCTCACGGCTCAAATGTCTATTTCACCACAATAGCGTAAATATCAATGACGATTCGGTCTTTCGTCCGGATTGTTGGATGTTTCGTTGTTCAAAGAGAGTCGCGTCAAAAAATGAAAAAAACTGACTGTGTCCAGTCCTCAGGCAGATTGTGCAGTGAATTGACAACAACGTGCATCTTCTCCGTTGTCTCTCCCACTTCCTTGATGACGATGGGCACTTTCTGCAATGAATGACCACTATTTACCTTGATTCCCATTATTTGGGTGAAAGACAAGGGTGCCATGGATACTTGTGCCATATCGGTGAAGTGTGCGTGATCATGACGAAAATGACATGTCCATTTCACCATTACGGCGCAAGGGTCCAATATGCACTTGTCTTTCACTCCACTATTCACTCACTCTGATCGGAGCGAGACAGAACTGGGAGAGGGAACTGTTCGAGAACACATGGATCAGTCCATGAAGTGCAGCAATCAGATCATTCCTCGCACACTTCAATCGGTCCTGGAAGGGCACGATCAGTCAGTCCATCAGAGATAGGTTCAAAATAGTCAAATTTCAAAATAGGCAAAAAACAAGGTTCAAAATAGGCAAATTTTGCAGTCATTCTTCTCCGCCGCGCGGTTGTCTCATTTTGATATAGACAACAGCGGGGCGGAGAAGAACGACGACAAATTTACCGATTTTGAACTCCTGATACAAACTCACTGGTGATGCGGTGACATAGTTCTGGAGTCTCGTGTGGAGTGCCATAGGTTGAATGTTTGCACAAAGCGTGCATAACAACTTGACCAACTGCTTGATTCGTGAGACGTGGCGAGCAACTGAAACTGGTACACTTTTCCTTGATCAATAGATCGCAGTGGTTCAAAATCGGTACAATTGTAGTCAATCTTCTCCGCCGCGCAGTTGTCTCATTCCATCATAGACAAACAACGCGGCGGAGAAGAATGACGACAAAGTTAGCGTTTTTGAACACCAGTTGCATACCATGAAGGGAGTTCTTCTCATTCACTGCATTCTCGTATTCGACCATTCCTGGTTTGAGTGAAAGGACTACTTTGAAGATGTCTTCTGGATCAACGATCGAAGTCGCCCTCACTTGTTCCCTGAAAGGAATGTGGTGACTAACGGAGAATGGAACGCATAGCATATAACAGTGACTATTCACATAACGTTCCGAGTACTGTATGAGATGTAGGACAATTCACTTGCAAAGAGAGAGAGCAAATCACAGTACATCTTTTGTTTTGCAACCCTTGCTTAGAGTAATTACGGGAGCCAACGCGTTTCATAGGTTGTTTCTTTGCTGTAGAGCACATGGAATAGATTGGGTCGGGCAAAATAGACACTAGAGAAACCGTGAAGAACACTTACGTCAATTTTCCGTAGTCCACTTTCCTCGTTTCATGTTTCCTCTTCTTCACGTCCAAGCGACCGATCTGAATGGGGACAATGAGTGGAATGTGGGCTACAGTAATCCTCACCTCCAGTCTGATATCTCGTCCCTGCAGGAGACACTTCCCCACATACAGATGCTTGCCGAATATGGACATGTTCGCAAGGATCTCCTCCAGGCCAAAGATCTGGAAAATGAACAGTTAGGGAACGGAAACCGAATGAGTGGTGACAGATTTCTAAAGTTCTAACACCATCGCTCTCGAAAAAGTCAAGGAACTGTTGCTCGAAGTCCTCTGGGTCTTCCTCCCTCTTCTTTCGGTATGTCCCTCTAGCACTATATCGTGATGACTTGAAGAATGAGTACTGGTCGGCTACTCCAAACCATCGACCAATGCAGGAGAAACACATAGAAACTGGAGGAAGGAGAGCGAATCAATTCTGTTTCCGATGACAGTTCTCCGAACGACGAAACAAAAACATTTCCGCAAGAATGTTAGGTGACGAAAGGCCGCGAATAGGAACGTTAAGCTAAGATGCATCAGAAAGCAGCAGTCAATTAGCCAGAACTGTTGACCTTAGCATGTAACCCCATTCATTACTGCGGTGTCTCAAAGCATCTCATGTTGCCATGTGTTGCCTTCTTGTTGTTGACAGTACCTTGAGTGCATATCCTTCCACTGGGAGGTTGTTTCCTCTCATTTCGTCCTCTGGTAGAAGTGAGGCCAGGATCTCCACAAGAACCATCTCCACCGTTGCATTCGTGTCGCAAGTTAGGGTAAGTGAAGGGGGAGAGGCGAGTTTGGAAGGCCATCTGAAGGAAATTAATCGTGATGATTCCCTCCGCATTCAACTAACGTGTGGTCCTTGTACACGATCACTTGAACGGTATGAACAGTTGTCTGTAGACAGACAGCGACGTCTGAGTGGAATCGGAGGATGGGAGTGGAAGTGGAACGACTGGCACGCAGTTCATCCAACTGAAACATCATCATTCACAATCATCCAGTTCATTTCCATTAGGGGTTCGAAATCGGTAAATTCGTCGTACTGTTCTCCGCCGCACGGTTGTCTATCAAGAGGTTGGGACAACCGCGCGGCGGAGAATAATGATGACAAATTTACTTTTTTTGAATCCCCTGATAACAACTCATTGAACTCAAGGCTTCAGTTTCGCAACGCTTTCTCATAATCGCGTAATGTCAATCACTGATGACATGGAAGTATAAGCAATAGAGATAAGGCTGCACTCACCTGCTTATGCAGCAGTGGTTCCCTCTTAGAGAAGGCATTCAAGCATTCCACATCGAGTTCGTCCTTGTTCTCCTCCAGTTTCGGCCTTTGTGTTCCCACTGTGGATGACGGCCTCGTTGGCAGTGATTGTCTGTTCGACGATTTTCGCAAAGCTGCAAGGAGAAAGTTATTCAGGGGAAAGGGGGAGGGTAAAGGTATCGCATGTCGAGTTTCAATGGAAAGACAATCGTTTGCACAGATGGGAACTGCGACACTCGAAGATCATTGGAGAAAAATATCCCCATATCGACTATCTATTCCACAATTTTCGATGTCTAATCTTCATGATTTCTGTGCTATGCACAGGTCAGGCGCGCAAATAGTGCGTTCTAATTCAATTACGTTCTGTGAGAGTGGAACTGACCGACGTCAGAGGAACTGTGTTCGATGGTACTCTTGACTCTCGTAACTCCTGTAGAAGACGATGTTGGAACGACTGCGGGAAGGGGAGGGGAGGCCTGTCGGAACAGAGGATCGAACTCCCGCCAGATCTGAAGTGAACAGGAGGACAAGGATGAAGGGATTGCGACCAAAACTCACATCTTCGTTGCTGTTTCTCTCTCCCAAATCAATCAAATCTCCATTCGCCAGTCGTGGAGTTCCCCCAATCGAAGCATATGGAACGATCAGATCGTTGACATATCTGAAATTGATCTGATATAGTCAGAAATAGGGAATAGAACTAACGGAGCGGGTTCAGGGGGTGCAGGAATAACAGTGGAGAGCCTCGGGTGAAGTGGAGGAGGGCCTGGCCTGAATGGACTCAACAGTTGTTACAATCATCAACGTGTTGACTCACTCTGGACGTTTGCGGACGGGAACGGGAGGAAGGGTTGATGAGGAGGAGGAAGTTGAGAGATGAGAGAACGAAGATGAGAAGGAAGGAGGATCGACTAAAATGGACAATTAAGATGAATGTGGAGAAGAAGAGGTTAGAGTTAGGCGTTCTAAATCGTTGCCATTCTTCTCCGCCGAGAGGTTGTCTCACCCTCTTATAGACAACAACGCGTTGGAGAAGAATGACAATACATTTACCGTTTTATGACCCCCTAGTGGGAGTGCATGTGTACTCACACGGATCTTGAGCAGTGTGTGAGTGCGAAGCAGAAGATTCCGAGGTCCGTTTCAGTCTTGGGTACAGAGGAGGAGGAGGAGGAACAAAGGAGGAACTGGTCGTATTCTGCTGAGGAACCATAAACCCGAATGGAGGAGGTCGACTTGGCCCCGGAAGAGCGTAAGAATCTGAAAGAGGTGCAGTGTGCACAACACTCAGTGTTATATGGAATAATTGTTATAAATGTGTAAATTTGTAGTCATTCTTCGCCTCCGCGCGGTTGTCTGCATGCGCGAGGTGACCGCGCGGCGGAGAAGAATGGCGACATATTTACCGTTCTAGAACCCCCTGATATGGAACACTTTTGTGCATTGCAACTAATGAAATCACTCAACTGAAGACTGTGGAAATATTGGACACAACTCACATTGCATTTGCGGCAGAGGAGGGAAACCAGAGGAAGAAGGCATTGAACCGACGATGTGAGGGGACCATCCTATTGCACTGAACAACAATCTATACAACAATGTAATAGGAAGGAACTGACGGTGTCTGATGTGCGATTCCAACGGGAGGAATCCTGGAATTGTGCTCGAGTGTGTTGAGTGAAGTGGGATGAGAGTACAGCCTCTTGATCTGATTGATGGTTTCTTGCCGTTGTCTTTCCTGAATTTTGCCTTTCTTTCAATGTTGGCAGAGTGAATCCCAAAGTGCGCATCCCATTCCATTGCACTCTCTATCGCGCGCAGTCGTCTCTAATCGTCAGAGACGACCGCGCCGCAGAGAGAGCACAGAGGCGGAATGAACATTGGGATTCATTTCGCCAAGACTACAATGATTAAAGGTTTGTTCATTGTATGTACCTGCAATGGCTCCTCATCCAATCGAATCAAGTCATTATCATTCCCTCTTCTCCTTTCTTCCTCTTCAAATGTCTTCCTGAAAGAGCCATCGTGTCAAGACATTCCTTAGAGAATCGCTACTCACTTGCTTATTGCGAGAACAAGTTCCAATTCCTGGTCGCCAGTCAAATCTCCCATCGCTAAGCACGTTCCTCAACGAATCATCTGAAAAATGCAAGCCGTCATATCATTCATCAACACACGAAACGGCGGAAAACACAACAAAAACATCATTCCAAAGCATCCCAAATGTACGGCAAATTACAGTTACCGTAAGAAAAATTTCGTGTCGAGAGAAAATTGTGGATAATAAATGAACTTGCCCAGATCTACAGTAATCAAAATTATTAGTGTCACGAATGATTTTCTCTTGACGCGAAATTGTTCGTACTGTAGCTCTTTTTGCTTTGGCGGGTCGTCGCTAAATACAAAATTTCATTTGGTATGGCCCTTATTTTGTTGTTTCAGATCGTTTTGGTGTGTAATTTCGTGTTCATTCCACTGAAATTTGTTCGTTTAGGGTCGAGAAGGCACCGTGCAATGTCGGACGAAGGAGGAGATGAGGAGTTACTGGTGGATTACGAGGGACCACGACGTATGTTTACTTGTTTACGATATGGATCCAAAATCGGTAAATTTGTCGTCATTCTTCTCCGCCGCGCGGTTGTCTCACAGAAGATAGACAACCGCGCGGCGGAGAAGAATGAAGAGAAATTCCCGTTTTTGAACCCCTCACCTTTACTTGTTTGCGACCCGATTGAATATCGTTTACTCAGAGACGAAAGTGACCAAGAAAGGAAAGTGCGTGCTCACGGACAAGAAAGTTATAATCAGGTTGACTGCGGCTGAGAAAGGTTTGTTCACTAACTAGTGTTCCATTCACTTGTAATCTTGCAGCAGCCGAAGAACAAGAATCGGTAGTTATTCTCTCGAGTGATGATGAGATAAGTGGAACTCCCAAGTCTTCCACTGTCAAGACCTCCACTCCACAGTCTTCATTCATCCCTTCGTCTTCTTCGTCCAAACTGGTCATTCCTCTGCCTTCCACTCCCCAGCCATCAACGTCATCAGCCACTCTTTCCACACCTAAGACTGCTCCTAGAACTCGCAAGTCTGCCCATCCCGAATGTACGTTCAGTCCCAGTGGTTCAAAATCGGTAAATTTAGAGGGTCATTCTTCTCCGCCGCGCTGTTGTCTCATTTTCTTATAGACAACCGCGCGGTGGAGAAGAATGACGACAAATTTACTGAATTTGAATCCTTGTTCAGTCCACTCCTTCTCATTCCAATTCCCCTGTTTCCAGCTCTTATCCTCACTGAACCTCGATCGGCTCGCAAGGGAAGAAAGTCAGTCTTTCTCGGAAACGCGGAGAAGGAAAATGAAGACGACCAGGAGAGCAGATATATTCCAAAGTCCTGTCAGGATCGTTCCCTTGGCGGTTGGTTCATTCTTCACTTACATATACATCCATAATGTTTATCCATTCTGATAGACATTCAGGGGTAAAGGGTTGTTTTAAGAGTCACTTATTATGTACATGTATGCTACTCAGGAATTGAAGATATAGACCTCACAGTCTATCGCGACTTGGATGAATTCGTTGCGAAACACTTGAGTGGCTTTACACAGATGATGCTAGAGTCTGTCCTAAAGAAGGGAGTCAAGAATTGGAGGTGGCAGGACGCCTTCTGTCAGTCTTTCCTTTTCTGTCAATCAGGCGTTCAAAAAGGGTAAATTTGTCGTCATTCTCTCCTTCCGCGCTGTTGTCTATGATGGAATGAGACAACCGCGCTGCAGGCAAGAATGACGAAAAATTTACCGATTCAAAACCCCTACTGTAAATATGGCCATTGTTTAGTGAGCGACTTTGATGCCTCTGATATTCTAACTTCTGACTACCCTCATGAAGCAAGACTGTACAATCTCATGAGACATCGGCTTATGTCTGTGGACGGAATGCCATGGTGGATCACTGCTCCACTTGGTCCGTTTCCACTCCTTGTCATTATCATGATGACATCATTTAGACGAAGACGATAAGAGAATTCCTGAGAGAGCGAGGGCACCCAAGCCTGATACAACTGCATCACCGAGGCCTGCTTGGCGCGTACTTGTCGATGAACTAGTCGATGAGCCAAAAGAAGGTTGGATAGTAGGACGTCGCAAATGTAAAATTATTGACAGCCGTTCGTTGCCATCCGTCTAACTTCATTCCTTGGCGTTCTTCTCTTCATTGCGGCGACCACCGCAATATAGAAAGTGAGACGGCGAGAAATTAACGGCTGTCAATAATGTCCAATTTGCGATACCCTATTGGTTAGCCTGAGATGTGCAATGATATCCGTCCATTTCAGCTTATCCCATTGGATTCGAAGATGCTATGTACATTCTTGAGCACGATATCCGATCGTTTGACCGTAGAACTGCAGGTTGTCCTTCCCTTCGTTCAACTCTAACCATATCTTTGTGCAGCTCGAGATGAACTGGTGGAAAGTCGCTTCCTCAGTCCTCGACCAAAGACATGGAAGGCCAAACTCGAAATTCCACAGGGTAAGCATTTGTTGTTCAAATGATAGTAAAGTGCACTTCTCATTTGTCTAATTTTCCGCGGTGCGGTTTAGACGAATGAGAAATGCACTTCACTACCGATTTAGAAACCCTGGTAAATTTGTTGTCATTTTTCTCCGCAGTGCGGTTGTCTCTCCCTCAAATAGACAACAGCTCTTCGAAGAAGAATGACGTCTAATTTTCCGATTTATAACCCTCTAGTGGTGCTATTCAGGCGCTCCTCCGACACCCAAACGCAAGTCACTCGGTGGAAAGGAACACGAAGTGCATGATGAACACTTCAAATGGGACTATCGCAAGATCTGCCCTCAGACCAGACGAAGGATCGAGGAATCGGGTCCTACATGTACTCATGGGGATGTATGGCGTCAGTTTTACGGTCCATCTCATATCCTCATGTCCTTTATTCAGCGAAGGAAGGGCTGGTCGACAGTTACTGTGATGAGGAGATGAATCTGTACTTTCTGATGAAAGAAAGATACTATAATGGCCTGTATTTAGTAAGACATGTTTTTGGTGAGAATTCACGCCATAAACGAATCAATCTTATTGACTCAGAGCACGGAGACAACGCTGTTCCCAGGAGGTCGAGGGGAGATCCGAATAACACTGTCAAGGGTCAGAAGAGTCAGTTTATGCGTGTTCACAAGTAAAATCACCAGCTTGATTCAGCTTCCATTGTATTCGAGGACGCCAGGTACATTCTGGAAAACGGAATCAAGCCTGCAATGAACAAGATTGATCAGCAAGGTATGAAACAGAGGTTCAGAAACGGTAAATTTGCCGTCATTCTTCTCCGCCGCGCTGTTGTCTATGAGGGAATGAAGCAAACGCGCGACGGAAAATAATGACGACAAATTGATCGATTTTGAACCCCTAGTAGGAAGGTCGTCGGCGTCAAATCATGTTGTTCTTCAGAAGTTCCCAGACGCATTGTTCATGAGATGAAGTCACTTTCTCATCAAGAACCTTGCTCTTCCAAGCAAGCGGCCGAACGTATGACATCCCTACTCCCTTTCCAATAATTTTGTTTGTTTCAGCTTCCTCGACCAGATCTTCACTTGAAGAATGTGTGAAACGCTTGACTCTTCAACTGCAGAACCCTGCAACAGGTATCACTGCCTGCTTCCTACCATCTGACCCCTGCATTTTAGCGAAATCAGTCAAATTCTTCCAACTTATTTCGACGTCCTCAGCTGACCTGCCAAAGAATGAGAAAATGATGCGAGAAGCTCTGATGGAGATCTTCACTCCCTTGGGTTAGCTAAGATTAGAGGTTTTAGGTAAATTTGTCGTCATTCTTCTTTGCCGCGCATTTTTCTCATTCTTCGATAGACAACAGCGCAGCGAAGAAGAATAACGACAATTTAGCGAGTTTGAAACCCTGGTTAATATTCAGCAACGATCGAGAATTCAATTCATTCAGTCAAAGCAGAAGTCCTGAAACGACGCGAAAGTGAATCGGACAGAACAATGAAGCACTCGAAGAAGCTCTGCTTAACGAAAGAAATGGAGGACTGGGTGAAGAGTAAGTTGCATGATCACATAGATCCATACTAATGTTTCCTATTAGAAATCGGCGATGATATTTCATTTGGCGGAGGTTGGAGATCATTTGTCTCAAGTAAGTCACTAAATGCATTCTTATGTTGATCATTCACATAGGAGAAGGAAAACTGAATGACAAACTGGTGGAACTCTACAAGCCTCTGCCTCCCCTGTCACAGAGTAAGGCCGTGAAAGAAGTGATGAATCTTTCCTTCAAGCGATATCACGAAGAGGCCGATAAGAGGGGTGAGATGGTGGACTGGTCTATGATACAACCTCATTGTGTTTCAGTTGAACAGGAGAAGGTTCTACGTGCAGCAGAAAGAAAGGCTAGTAGGCCTGACTTGAAATTGAGTGGTCAGTCGGTATCACGAAGAAGAGACTGAAATGTCATATTCAGTTGCTCCTGCGTGTATTCCCATTGCTGGTCTTCATCGAATGGCCATTCAGAATGCGACAACAATAGCTGCAGGTTTGAGTCGCTTCCATCCCAATCATTTACCTCCACCTACAGCCAAGACCTATTCTGCAAGGAAGGCCCTTGAGTCCCCTCGAACTCCCGGAACACCGAGAACTCCCACTATGAGATGTTGGTTTCCACCAGGGGTTCAAAAACGGTAAATTCGTCGTTATTCTTCTCCGCCGCGCTATTGCCTATGAGGGAAGCATACAACTGTGCGGTGGAGAAGAATGACGACAATTGTTCCCCGATTTTGAACCCCTTGTTTCCACACACTTCCCCTCCTCAATGCAATCTCTTCAGCTCCTATCATTCGTCCCTCAGCACCCACTCCAAACACAGCTCGTTCTGGATCAGGTAAGACCAATCACAAAGGAGAACGTTGGTTTTTTCGAGAATGACGTCATCATCTGCTCCTTATAGCTGGGGTGCAGTCCAATCGCTTTGGTGACATCTTCTTCCCTGAATCTGCACGTAAGAAGACGAACGATTCTTCTGCCACGAAAGGTTCGTTTTCAAGAAGGAAACAGGGGTTCGAAATCGGTAAATTTGTCATCATTCTTCTCCGCCGCGCGGTTGTCTCAACACGTGATAGACAACAGCGCTGCGGAGAAGAATGACGATAAATTTATCTATTTTGACCCCTAATGTGTATGCGTTCCATTTCAGCTCCGACTCGTCTTGTCGACTCTCTAAACGATGACGATGACTCTGACGATGCATTCAAAGGTTTTTGGCCCCAAATGCCCTACAATGTCGTCTGTTTCAGATATGTTTGCTCGATATCGTCAACCTCGTTGTGAGAAAGAGAACGAGGCTGATTTGGAAGCGACACGTTAGTCTTTTGAATCGGTCATCATTCATAAAGGGGCATTTTCAGTCGGTCGATCAACTCGTGATACCTGCTCTCCTGTAGTCAAAAGGACTCCTGCTAAGACTCGTGCGTCGATTCTTTCCAACTACTGTCAACTATTCATTCAGGCAATCGCGGTCCCTCCTCCACACCCTTTGTACAGAAAGATGTCCCTTCCATGCTTCCTTCATCCCCAGAGGACTCCTCTCCCAACCGTGAGACTTGTGGCCTTCGTGCACTTTTCAACCGATCCTTTCAGCTAATCATCGTCGCTGTTTGAGAAGAAAGTCATCAGTGAAGACCTCTAACGATAATGTGAAACACCGAAAGATTACAAGTAGAGCATAACTGGAATAATGACAGATTTGTCATTCAAACAACATATTAGCCACTGCATCCTAACCCTGTTATGTATGCAATCTGTTACTATCCCTTTCACCCTTCGCAACTTTGTCATATTTATGCACTCGATCATACTTTATATACATTTTGCCTGTTTTACCCTAGGTTAACTATTTTTTAACGTCTTTCGCTCAATAGAATCGACATAGCAGTTTGTTTGGAGTCTTGCCTAGAATTAAACACTGCTTACTATGCACAGCCTAACTTTTTAGATTAGACCTTTTCCGCATAATTGATTCACTCAGTTAACAATTTATTTCGTAGTTCACAAGTCACAGAATTTTCATAGTATTCAACTTGTAGCTAAAGGTAGAAAATAAATGGTTTGTTTTCTCACGTGATGTGGAAGAACCTGGTGCTAGAAGTGGCACTGAAATACATTCAAAGGAGATGCGAACATCATAAGACTCTATGAGATGTGAATTTACTCTATTATCAGTTGTAACTAGTGGAAGACTGCACATACCAACATATGCTCCGAAATCGAGTGCGAGACTGCAAAAAGAAAGCAGCTTCACTTTCCGCACAATATCGTGTAAAATACATCGTTGTCGTTGATCTTGCATTATCGTCTTCTTTGGAGGTATACAAATCTATGATATGTTTCTTCACCCACCTCCAGTAATCGTTGGCGCCTCTACTAACCATAAATCATTCACCTTTGCCTATATTAGAAGACGAAATACCGGAGAGAGCTCACCCTCATAGCTCGAATCATTCAGTAAAGAGAACTGTTATGGACAATATTCTTCTTTCTGCTGTTCTCTTGGTCATCGTGACCATAATCATGTCCATTTTTGGTCTGTGGAGAAATGGTATTCGCATTTAAGTCAATTAATCGTGTTCATTTTCCTATTCAGAGATTTTTGGATTCTGTCGCCAGAATGTCTGCAAGTGCTCGGCAAAGTCCACTGCTACAGTAACCCTTACAGTTACCGTAATTTCGATGGCGGCACATAACTTTCCAGTCCACCCATCTATCCTTCTCACATTGCCTGGGAGCGTCCTTGACAATGAGAATTGAAGGCGTGTTCAATGTTTAGATTCACTTTGTATGCAACTTTCATATCTTTCATCAATCTTGCCATGTATTTGAATATAGTTTTCTCTTAGAGTCAGTCGTTCATGCATTCAAGCAAAAGGCATGGAAGGAAAATCAAGATGTCTTTGCATAACAAACAGAAAGTCTCAATGTAAATTCTGGTGTTGAAATGACCGGAGTTGGGACTGAATCAAATCCTCGTCGATAGCTGTACAGTTCTTCATTGCGGTCCCCCTTGTGATTCCTCTCCTAGCATAATTGTAGGTGTTTCATACACAAATTACTCATCCACTGTCATGCAATCGAAGGCCTACGCATGAGGAAGAGGACCGCCTTCCCAAATCGACGTTCAACGAAACAGATAATGTTGTTCTTTCTTCCCTCTTTACTGTCTAGTATAATACGTATCGGTCTGTGCAGCTCAGAAGCTGTCAAGATTTTGCAGGTAATTCACAATGTATTGACTAATTCTCGAACCGAAGTGCCGAAAATTTTTTCATTCTCAACGGTATGACTGCGCGTCTGTCTATTTTATCGTTATGTCGTAAATGTCCATGGCGCTCTTGTCTTTCATACAAAGTTTACCGTGTAGGATGCACATGGATCCTGCAACGGCGGCGATTGTCTTCCTCGGTGGAATGTGGCTCATTGTTCTGGTCTTCTTCGGATGGATCGTTGTCATGGTCTACGAAATCAGTGAGTGTCCTCAGTAGGGTGTCAAAAACGGTAGTGTAAATAGTGCATTTCTCATTCGTCTAACCCACGCTGAGCTGTTGTCTACCGAACAGAGAGAAAGCAACTCCTCAGGAACGGGGCGAATGATAAATGCACCGGTTTTATCGTGTGGAATCGAGTGATAGCGAGGTTTGTGAAAATTCAGACCATTTTTGTTTGTGCACTCGACGCACCAAGCCACACCACGTGCGTAGCCGTATTTTAGGTTTTCTGAAACCCGTAACCGGTGTGTAGCTCGTTAGTGATAAGAGAACAAGCGTTGGTAAGCTCGTAAGGGAGTATGTGGTCTCTCCCGCCCTGTGAATGGAGCTCAAAAGATTGAAAAGTGAAGGTTAAATGATAGCCATAAGCATAGAATTTACGAGCATGGAGTTAAAAATTAAGCAAAAAAACTTTGCATCATTTTGGATTTGAACTGAGTCGAAAATGCAAAACGGACAAGACAGCGAGACGGCTTAACCGCTGCGCTGCCTTGGACGCCGAAAACATGGCCTATTAGCCATGAGACATGGTTGAGGGTATTAGAGGTGATCATTTCTATTTCGCGCCTTCTATCCGTACCCCCCTTTTGACTCGATCACACAACTTACATACTCGATTGGATTACGTTGTATGCGATGATTCCTTGCTTTCCTGAAGAACGAGAGGCATGCTTCAAGCACTGACCCAAATATGTTCGGTTGACGACTTACGAAATGCGTTCTGATTTCTGACGGATGTTTATCTGCACGAGAATGTTTGCAGCGAAGGCGAACGGCAAATGACTTCTGGAGCATAGGAGTGAACTATATGAGGGTGGCCGTGTACTATTCGTCAATATTAACCCTGTTTTGGTACTAGGACAAGACCTTCAAAACAATTCATGAAAAAATTATTGGAGATGGTTTCTGATACCTAGAATCAAGCTGTCAAACCGCCATATTTAAAAAAATTGTTCTTCGAGATATCGATTGTTCTTGTTGCGCGAGTTGCCCGAATCATTAATGTGCGATCGACAATATCTTGATTGCGAATTGAGGAAACCCCAATGATGGGGTACTCAATCGGAAGGACGCTTCATTTTCTGTATTACTGTGCACTGTGCACTCCCATTTTTTGTGTTTTACTCTTCGCCTGAGGGCAGAAACGAATAACTTTATTATTTTCATCTTCCCCCCTGAAGTCTCTCCGCAGATCGATG
>JACMIF010001431.1:0-23827 GCA_014805445.1 Diplogasteroides magnus | reverse complement strand
CGTTATCACTTCTCTCCATTCCCACACTTTCTCGTCGTCAGAGCGGTCTACTCTGACAACGAGAGAGTAAGGGAATTGGATAGAAGTGATAACGAAAGTGCAAAACAATCTCCCTTTCTGGCTCCTTTAAGTTCTATTGAACATCATCTATACCTGGAAAGCATGACAAGTCTGTTTCTCGTTTCCTTCCGCACAGAAAGTGGTTGGATCAGTAACGAAAGAGAGATTACTTGAGGAGACGGAACTGAAATGAGTCCAAGTATCAAGACAACACTTGAGATTTCAACTGACCCATCAACACAAATGACAATCCATTCTCCTCCAAACTTTGTTTTGATTGCAGAATGAATGGAAGTTTGAGAGATTGAAGGAGAAGAAAGCGAAAGGTTCTCAACACAAAACATATTCATTTAGAGTGCATTGCAATAATATCATTCGAAAATTCCTCGCGAAATAACTTCTGATAAATTGGTAAAACTATAGCCAGAGAAAGTTTTTAAAAATAAAATGTTGAAACTTAGACCCAGCTGTAGTGTTTGCTTTTGTGTTTTCTAACCTGCTTGATGATATTCTTCAGCGACAGACTGTTACAGGGAAGAACACTGTCATCTGTTCTATTGGTGGAAACGATCATCTTGGATGATGCCTCCCTCTTCTTTCTTCCACAGCAAGGACTGGGAGGAGGACACAACGAAATTTGAGGGAGCTGAAGCTAATCACAACCTTAGAAGACTATTAAAATCTCGTGAACCTGGGGCAGGCAGAATTGTGGTAGTTGAATGGGAGGAAGACATGGAGGAGGGGGAGGACAACAGGAAGTACAACAACCACCAGAAGAGAAGAAGGCTGAAGGAATGAGGAATGGATGAGGAAGGAGGGGAGACATACCAGTGGTTGTGGAAATGAGTGATGATAGAAGGAAGAGGAGTACAAGCATAGTTATCGAGTAGAGTAGAAGTACCAATGGTGAGTCTTTTATATTCTTTCTTTTCACTAAATATGCTCCTCCCATCGACTGACGCCCCGTTCCTTTTTGTCTGTTCTTGTCCAGAAATTATGGAAAGAATGCACGTGAGCGGATGATCCCCCCGACTCCACGACTACTTTTTGACATGGGAAATGTGGTAATGGCACGGTTGAATGAAGCTTCTTCCGCTATCTTGTATCCGAGGAGCGGCGAAAGACTTCTTCATACTCGTATAATGGATTGGTCTTTGACTACAGTTAAGGTGTTACTGGAGTAAAAATTTGTTTGTTGAGGCCATCCTGGCTCATAAAGTCAAATCTCCTCATTCGTCATCGAATTTATGTCAATCCTGTGTAATTGTGCCTCAGTCATTGGTCATCGAATCCTTTTTCTACTCCGTTAATCCACTGTCCAGCTTTTGCCCTTGAAAAAGAGGAAGCATTCTACGGACATTGAGAGGGGACAACTTTTGAGCAATTGTGAATACAAGTGTCGATGTACTTATGATTGTGGTTTATTACGATATGTCACAAGGACAAATGAAGGACAATGCAGGTCATATGAGAAGAATGAGCAGAAAGGTGATTCCTGAGAGGGACAAAGGGGGCAGTCATTTGAATTAATACTAAACAGTGGTCTCACTACTATCATCAGTGGCTGGTCTTCTGGATGAATTAGAATGGGATGAAGTGGATGGAGGAGGACGAGGAGAAGAGGAGATCAAGGAATCAGCGAGGAAGAGATTCAGACGAAGTTCTGCATCTCTTGCATAGGACATAGGAGAAGAAGTGGAATCACGAGTGTCGTTCTCCATCATTGTGGATGAACCAACGGAACGATCAACCTGAGGAAATGTTATCATCGTCAGATCAATAGATACTTGAATTCACATTCTTCATCTACACCACTAACAGACATTTAGTAAAACATGAATAAAATCAGAATAATTATAAATCTTGAAGCTGCTATAGCCGGGATCTTGAGATTAATTTTTTTGCCACCAATTACTCAGAAAAACTATCGAATATGACAGTTTAAACTGTTGATTGAGTAATCATAGTTTGAAACTAAAACCGAGCAATTGTTGAAAACCGTAGCTTCAAAATATGGGTACCCAATCAACAGTTGAAACTGTCAAAATTGATAGTTTTTTTCTGTGTGTTTGGTGCTTTCTGTGAAATAATGCTGAAAAGACTTACTTCATCGGGAATTGTGGAGATCAGTAGTCGTTTATGTAAACTCTGTGGTTGCTGGAATGTCTTCACTGGTAATGTTGATTCTTTAGATGACGTAGATGGAAGGGGAGTGTCTACAGAAGAATCCGGTCTCTCGAAGATTGCAGCTGCAGCATTACTGTCGTTGAATCCTGGACGGAACTTGAGACTTGTCAGAGACCTGTGAGGAATGGTTTTACAAGAAGAGGAAATGATTAGATACCTCGTTGATCCTCTGATATCAGGAATTCCAAAAGTGTTCAGACACAATTCCCGAGGTGGCGAGGATTCTGTATCACCTGACACACGAGTACAGTATCTGCAATGAAGCGAACACCATGATGATTCTCATTAGCTCCACCTTACCCATTGCTCGTAGTTGGTGTGATTCCAAAGTCTTTCGCCCCAAGCACAGGCTTCTTCAGAGGATCAGGAGTTGGAGGAGGTTTGAGTGGAGGGAACGTCGTCTCAGTTGACGTCGTTGTCTTAGATGGAGGAACGAGGCCGATTCCCACAGGCTTATCGGGTAATATGGGCTTCGCCTGTAACAAAATCTCTAGATAATAGAGAATTATTATATTGTACCGGTGGTCGTATCCTCCTTTGTCTCTCAATTCTCTGTAATTCTTCAATAGTCTGAAGCTCACGGATTCTTGTCCGAGTTTCACTCTGGATATGAGCCGTTTCAGAACTGAAATCAAAGAGATGGCTTATAAGAATATTATTTACAGTCATTAATGCGGTTTTTGAACGGATTATTTCATAAATTTTCACTCGTCTAATCTTCGCGAAGCGGTTAGTATTCTCCACGATCTATAAATAACAGTATCACATAGATTAGATGAATGATACATAACATTGTAGTTGAATATAGGCTTGTCATTACCTTCCCCCGAATGTAGTCTCCGGTCTTCTCTCAATGGAAGAGGAGGGTCTGGCCACATCGTCGATTACAGTTATTCGTTGTTGATTCATTGCAGGAATAGAGTGAGCTGATCCACTCACGGGAAGAAGAGAAGGGGCAAGTGCTGCAGGGAATGGAATCAGAATGATAATTCCATGTCAAATTAGAACCTCGTCTTTCATTGTTAATTGTTGAAGTGGAAACCCTGGCTTCAGCCTTTGAATTTGGTTCGAGGTAGAGGTCAGGAGGTTCATTCTCACAAACAGAATCATATACTGTACCCCTGGAAGAGCATCTAAATGAATGAATACATTACATGATGACATCCAGGAGCTACACTCAGAACAATAAAAATGTCGGTCGGGCGTTTGCAGTTTCAAACTGTCACCAGTGACAGTTTGAAACTGCAAACCGACAGTTTTTCTGAGGATTTTTTGAGTGTACTAATCTGACCTTCCTCCCATGAAACTGGAAACTCCCATGGACGAAGGTGGATGGTCACATGGTAAGTATTCATAAGTAGTATCCAATCCTCCCGATTGATCAGTTGTCCCACTATCACGGAAGTTGGACACTCCATACCCTCTTCTGTCACTCTGAGGAGTCTTCAGTGCTGATTTGAGCTGAAACCAAGCAGGTTGTATGAGGAATCACAAGACAAAGATGACCTTAGGTGGTTGTGGAGTGGGAATCTTGGGTGGTCTTCTTCTTCTTTCACTGGCAGTCGATTCTATTGTATTTGTTGTGTCTGTCGTCATTTCTTCAGTGTCTCCAGTCAAGAAAAGATTGGATGAAGATCGATGATCCATTGAGAAAGAGGCCTTCTTATTCCTCTTTGATTGTTTCTTCCCCAACATTGGCATCGACTTCGTGCGCACGAATGACTCCTGAAATAAAGTTATTTTCAGAAAATGAACTATGTTTCGAAACAAATATGAAAGATGAATTTGACAAAATTTCGCATCACAGAGTCTCTTTTTTGCGTCAATCACAAAATATCACACCTGGTCCCTCTTGACTTGTTTTGAACATTGTTTGTCCCATTGTTGAAGGGCAGAAGAATCGACTTTGTATACTGCAGAGAAAGATCTTTTGAATGGTGCAGAGTTGTTGATGGAAGTGCCAAGATGAGTGGCTGAGAGAAGATCTGCCTGAGAGGAAGGATGAGATTCCACAACCTGTAATCATTTCTGTTCAATCGATTGCGTGAAATTGGCCACTTACATCAATCCTGACTAGCTTTGCTCTTCGTTTGCCGAAGGCGATCGAAGCAGCAAAACATCCGAGCATCGAAGCAACGAAGTGAAGAATTCCTCCCACCAGATGCAAGTAGAAGGCCCATCCGAGAATTTGCTGCAAGAGATTTCATATCCTCCTTCTTCACGATCTTCTTTGTTGTAAATTGAGAATTGTTGTACCTCGTATGTCTCTTGTTCATCTCTTTGTCTGATTAATTGATTGTTCTGAGTGATTGCCCATCCATAGAAGACTCCTACTCCAGCGAATGCGAGAACAGCTGAAGAAGAATCAATTGACACTATTGAATAGATGAGAACTGACATGCGAGAGCGACCAGACTTGTCATTGCAGTTATGAATGTCCTGTGACAATATGCATACACTCCTAATAGAAGGGCAACTCCAGCCAGTATCACTCCTGCACCACAAGCAGCGAGGGCTGCGATCTTATGGGCTAAATTCATATATTGGAACGCATATCGCAAATGAAATGATTTGTTGAATTGACAATAACTTCGTATGTGAAACATACCCAGAAAGAGATGCTGATATGCATCGTCCCACAATTTGTTGTCGTCATGATCGTGATCATAGAGATCTTCAGGGTCGATGTAATAGTCGAATTTGTACACACATTCAAAGGGAGGGAGAATGAGCCAATAGAATGGACTCCCTTGGAAGTCTCGTCTAAAATATATAAGTTCAATATGACGTTGCAAGAACACATTGTCAAACACTACTATCACGACGCTTGTTTCTATCAATTAATATATTTATTTTAGAATCGTATCCATTAGAGTACCTGTAGAGTGATTCGTAGTATTCCCTCGTTCTTCCATAATCATAAGAGTAATCTCTCTTGCAATCCAACCACAATCCATGATGATGTTCCGTTCGTCCGTTCTGAAACAAATTTTTAATATACATATCCTAGCAGAACGGGCTACTAATGTAGATAAGTTAGATGTGGTATCATAAACTAAATACGTATTCAAGTGACGTGACAGATTTCCTATAATCCTTCATATATACAAACCTCCAATGCGACCCATTGCCACGATGGACTCAAAAGGGAAATGAGACACGAGGCAAAGGCGATCAATTCAACGAAGAAAAACACGGAAAGGGCGGCCTGAAAATCAAATTTACACTAACATAAATTTCTTAAACGAAATTCCTATTTTTAAAACCTCGGCGATTCTCAGAAGTGAGGTAATTCTGACCTTCCTTCCACATTTGGAGTATCCATCACTGTCTTCGTCCATCTATGAACCCATGGAAGACATTGACTATCAGATATCCTCTCTCTCTCTCTCTTCTATCGATCGACCTCCTTCTGAAAGTGAAATGATCAAATCGATGTGTGAATTGAAAGGGAATGATCTCATTCTGCATGGCAGAGGTCATTCTCGCACTGGGAGAGTTTTTGTTGTGCAGTCAAAGAGATTGAGATGAAAAAGTGAACAGAGAAGGAGAAGGTTATGGGTATCATGAGTAAACGAAGAGAGAAAGAGAGAAGGAGAAGGATCATGGACGCCATTTCAAATTTCATG
Source organism: Diplogasteroides magnus (assembly GCA_014805445.1). Classification (NCBI taxonomy): domain Eukaryota; kingdom Metazoa; phylum Nematoda; class Chromadorea; order Rhabditida; family Diplogasteroididae; genus Diplogasteroides; species Diplogasteroides magnus. Next base: position 17,951 of record JACMIF010001431.1, on the reverse strand, counting down.
GTCACTCCCTGACTATGAGTGTGGATTGGATCGATTGAGTACTAGTCACAAGGAGTCAGAACCAGCTGGTACAAGAAAGGAGTCTCGGCGGCAATCGTAAACGAAAAAGTGTCATTAGTCCGTTTAATTTGTGCGCTTACAGCTTTTGCCCTACCGGACAACATTTGAATTCGTGGGAAAGGGAAGATTTGAGAGTGAAGATGGGAGAGGGAAAGGGAACGGTCGGCCATTCCATTATTGCATACAACAGAGAGTGACCTCATTGTGTTTCCCCTCAGGGAGGCATTACATGGACACACAACACATATCCCAACTGAACTGGCGCTTTCTTGTATACTCCACAGTTGAACATATTCAGAATCAAAAGCGGATGCAAGAGAAGCGATGAAATAGCACACAAAATGACAAATAGTAGTCAAAAAGTAAGGACCATACTAGATATAACAGTTCAATTGTGATGCAACGAACAATGAATCAATGTGCAAAAAGCATCATTTGCGTCAAAACACTCGTCCTCGTATGCAAAGTGGTGATTCATGCAGGGACTGGTTCCATTGGAGAAAGGAAGAGAAAGGGGAGAGATTCCTTCTCTGGAGTCAAAGGACAATGATTATACGGTTGCCAGTTGTAGTGGGGGATATCATTGATGGAGTACAGAGATGATATCAGTGAGAGAGGAGAGATCGTACAAAGGAGAAGACTTGTCTGTATGGAGACACCCAAGGGAGAGTCACTCTCACTCTTCAATGAATATTCTCAATGGAGGACTGGCCTCAATAACTTAACTGCAGGACACAACGAACTGTTGGAATACATTTATAGGGACACTTTGTGTTCATTCAGTCGTGCACATCTGTACAATATTGGCAAGAAAAGTGGCAGAACAACAATGAAGGGAAGAATTGAATGGAAAGTGAAGATCATGGAAAATGCTGTCAAAGACTGAGAATGTCTAAAAGAGAAGGAAAGGCCCTTGATACGAATTGAGCTTCTTCATGACAATTATTATTACGAGAATATCAATGTCTAGTCACCATGTGAAGACACTTTTGAGTCTTCGGAGGTAGAAAATGGAAGAAAAGAAAGAAGTTAATTACGGATACAGCTACAGAATGCGTAGCGAAATGATGTACCGGCTAAGAGAACAGAAAAATGTGGAATGAAAAGATTGGAGACCTGTGACTAAGCAGTTCCTAGTCCATTTGTGGATCACTGAGAATGTGTTCTTTGTAGGATTCCTAATGTCAGGGTTATTTAAGACATTCAAACACAAGTTTCGCTCTTTCTTCTGATTCTTGATGCAAGAGATTCGAATGGCGGCCTCAGTCCTGTATCAGAAGGGAATGAACGGGCTCCCAGTTCAGGCATTGAGTCAGCAACCTGAGAGTGTGTAGTGTGACACACTTTCTGTCATTTGTCAATTCTCACCACTCTATCGTCTTCCTTATAGTATGGCTGACGAATATTGGGAGTTGAAGAGGTTGGAGGAGCGAAGAGAGGAGCATCGAACTCCATTGATCTATAATCAATTCAAATTTGTTTCAAAGGTACACTGAAGGGGCAACCTATACCCTACTGACTGCGTACTATTCTATGCTTCTATTCTACTAACCTAGCAACATTAGTCATATTTGTGCGAGATGACCTGTTGATGGAGTAATTCTCAACTGAGACATCCTTGCCGCCCTGAATGGAGAAAAGTGAAAGAAGGAATGAGGGGAAGAGACAGACCTGGAAGGAGAAGTAAGTGAAGACCATAGCGACGAGGAATGAGAAGAAATGGAAGAAACAGGCGGCCAGCTGGAGGAAGAAGGCTGTGCCTACTCTTTGCTGCAATGGAGGATGAGCATGGTATTCTATTCTGGAATAGTTCCCACCTCATAAGTTCCGACGATTCCCTTGATGAATCTGTTATCTGCTCTATGAGAGAAGAAGAAGAAAAGCCCAACGGCCACGGAACAAAGAAGAGCTGAAGAGAAGAATTCAAATATCTACAGGAACCAACAGGTACTTGACACATGATCACATAAAACAACGCTTTCAATGAGCCTGTCCAGTCGTAAGAATTGTCTTACTAGTGAGTAGAGTGGTTGCAGTGTAGACAAGTGAGATACTTCCATAGCAGCACGAACAGATACCAAGACAACCGGACAGGAAAGTGGTAAGAATAGCCAGGAAGAGAAGAATGAGAGTAGCCGTGTGCCATCCTGAACAACTTGGAATATTTTTCAAGTCTATTATATCCCTCATACACATATTTGAGCAAGACTTTCCAAAAGCTAGTTCATAATATTCCATAATCTGTCTGCCCTTGAAACCCGTTCCCTTTCAGATTACGACCTAATAATGAGTCAGCTTTCATTCTCGAGATGTAGAGTGTAGATAATGATGCCGATTTGATCTCATTCAAGTGGTCACTCCCCTATGGAAGAGTGTATAACTGTGAGTGGGTGAACGGTAAGGGTCTCGAAGGTCATTCCATTCATTTCACTCCCTCTTAGACCCTCGTTCACCCTCAATCTTCACTCAAACAGTAGCCGCCTGTGTTATCTTCCCTTCGAATGGACCTTCAAACTGTGCCCGAATACCGACCATTTAAGGGATGAAGAGAGTGTTCCCATTCAATGGTGCAACATGCAAACAAAGCATTATGAGAATGATTGGTCTCCCTTTCCGAGACTGGTCGATGATTCATTCATTCCCATGCACAACAGGAGGTCTGAGTGAGTCACACTCCTTTTTGCAACGAGTCTATTCACAGATGCATAATGCTCCCCTTGAAAGAAGTGAATGAGTCACCCGTAGGAAGTCCCCCTCATTTGACTACCGACGCCCTTCAAACGGGAAAGCAATAAACGGGCAAAGGGGCTACTCTTAGAGTGGAGAATGAAAAGAAAGCAGCTGACACTTTGTCTATAAATGAAATGCATGAATAAGACTTACCATAGAACTTGTGTCTGTTGACTTCTCCCACAGGGGAATTGTCATCTTCCAGGTCAAATGTTCCAGAATACTTGTCATAATCGAACTTGTACACACAATGAAGGGGTTCAGTTATGGTTGCATATCTGAATGAGTGAATGGAAGAAAGTACATTGTCCATCCATCTCACCTCTGTAGAAGAGGCCTTTCTCCATCCTTCGAATGACGTGTACAATCCAACCACAAACCGTGTTCATGAATGGAATTGTACTCACGAAGATTCACTATCTGAAAAAGAATCGGTAATGGTTTCAGCAACGGGAATCTATTTATAGATCATGGCTTAATTTTATTTATGTCGTGAAACTTTTCAGAAATGGCTACAAAGCTAATTTTAGACCGTGTTCAATCAATAATCTAAAAAGAAAACGGATATTGTTACCTGCCACGAGGGCATTAGAATGGCTGTGATTGTCAATCCGAGTCCGATGAGAGCGAGAATGATAGAGGCTGTGACTGATCCCTTCCGACCACATTCTGCCATGTCGCCCATCTCGCGACGCTGAATGGAAACTGTCTTAGAATGAGGAATTGAGGGAATGAAATCGATTGAAGAGGACGAGGCAATGAAACAAAACGAAGCCCAAACTCACGTTCTTCATATTGTTATTTGAGTGGATGAGAAGAAAGGAAAAAGAAGTGCAAGAAGAAGGAATTGGAGTGGAGAAATGATGAGTTAGTGTTGTTAGTGGGCTATTGGAGTGGCAGGGGAAAGGAGAATGATTGGAGGGAACGAGAGTGGATGAAAAGAGAGAAAGAACACACACGAATAGAATGAAAGAGACATGTGAATTGGTGTGAATCATGGAATAGACAACAGATCATCTTGTATTGGATTCAGTCAAAGGAAGTGAATCAGACCGAGAATCATTTCCATTAGGACAACAAGAGTCGCATGTACCAACCGGTTGGATCGATGCAACAGAAAGGGAGCAAGATGTAGAGAATACTTGACCGAAGGTTGTGCCTCAGGAGATCAATGGAACGGTTTGAGTGGCCACTACTGCACTCATTCACTGTACAACAATGGGAGGGCCTGAGGGATGGAGGGAAAGGGAGAGGAATGCATGCAATCACGGTTTAGTGCGCATTGGGGAACTAGACTCTCACTACTACATGCATATAGTCCCTCAGGATACGAAGACTGGAGGAAGAGTACGGTATCCAATCAGATGAGTCACGAGATGGGGCGAAGAGTAAACATATCGTTACGATAGACGATGCCATTGGTGGTGGCCATGTGGGAAGTGAATCGATTGAATGAAAGGAGGACAACTTGTCCCCGTTCCTTCACAAGAAGTCAAGGGAGACATTGAAACGAGCCCCGGGCGGTCTCAGGATGAGAGGCGATAGAAGGGAGGGAAGAGAGGGGGGATAGACTCTCTACTGTCATGCTTGTACTACTTTCTCCCACCAAGAATATCTTCCACTCCCAGGGTGATAGTGAAACTGCACCAAAAACTGCTGTGAATGAAGAAGAAGGTGAGAGTGAAGGGAAGGAGTGGCTATTATGTGATAGAAACCATTGAATGTGTCAATGAAGAGAAGAGAGATGGAAAAGGCATCAGAGGATTGAACCGTATCCCAGTCAGATCTATTCTCTCTGTCGGTTTTGACCTTGGCGGAGAGGCCATGTAGGTGCCCAGAGGAATGCTATGATATGGGCAGGTGAGATTGAAGAGGGACTGTTGACAGGGACAAGGGAGACAGAAGGAAGAGAGGGGAAGGGACAACTGGGAGAAGGTCAGATATGTCTTTATGAGGGCATTAGCACACTTTATCATCATTATTATAGAATCTGAGAGGAATCGAAAGGGGTCGAAGAGATGAATGAAAAAGATAATGTATACACGATGAATGAATTGCAGTAGTGAAAGCAGTTTGGAGAGTGAACCCGAGATACAGATATATAGAATAGATTAATCATATCCAAGTGAATGCCAATGCACTCTTTCCCCTTGTTCTTTCATGATATGGAAGGACTCGATTAGAATCAACGTCTGCTTTGTCAACTGTGATCGATGGACCGTCAAATTGAAAACCTGCAAAAAGATAATGTTTCTCCCCTCATTTGGACAAGTCTCACTACCAATGTCCAGAAGTTCTTCTTCCTTCGGTGCATTCAATATCACCAGCGCCTAAATAGATAGTTGAACTTCTGAAACTTAGAAGAACATACTTCATCTGAATTTGAATCAGGCAAATCAACAAAATTGTCCGATGAATCTCTGTTTTTCCTCGCGGAAGATTCCTTAGGTTTCATGAGGAAATCCGTGACGATTTTCAGTGGATTGTTGTCTTCAATTTGATTGAGCTAAAAAAATGTTTCAAGTCAATAATAATGAAAACAAGTTATACTGTCGTATGTATTCTTCTTTTCTTATTAAAAGTCACTCACAATGGTGAGAGAAGAGGCTGTTGCATATGCAGAAATGAATCTTCCTTCCTTCTCTATCTTACAAGTGAGATCTCCAGAGAAATGAGATTGTGCTGCAAAGTCTCCTTCTGCAGCAACCACCTCGAAGTCTGTAGTGAATCTGAAAAGTATGTTTCACTTCTGAACAGTAGCTGGAATAGATCTTATTATTAATTGAAAAAAAACGTTCTTTTCATTAGCCCAAACATGAATTTTTCGAATTCCTCACGTGCTCTCAGCTTCTTCTTTCAACTTCTGAACGACTTCTTGTACAGGACATCCATTGACATCCAATCGACATGGAAGGAGATCGTACGTTGTTCTCATCAGGGATTCCAGTGTTTTGTTGCAGCACATGAAACCTGCAAGGGCTTTTCTTCTTTTCTTTTATATGCAGAAAGTTCCCGTACGCTTAATTTATTTTAGAACCGAAACATGCGAACGATACGATACAAATACGACACTTTACATGCGACACAATTGTATCGAGAAGCGGTATCGCTTTATCTACCTTATTAAATACTGCCACAATGATGACAATGACATCCGGAACCTCCTAGCCGTCTAACTTCATTCTAGCAGTCGTCTCTCACTTCGCAGAGACGACCGCTAGGAATGAAGTTAGACTTCTAGGAGGTCACCGGATTTAATAATTACCCGAAAGCGACAACCTGCAATTTAGCTCACCATCATCGTTCATGTAGCAATTGACGAATGGGAATGGAGGTGCACTTATGGGTTGAGCATCGTAGAACTTCTCCTTTCTCTTTGTGGATGTTCCTTCGACTACCATCAATGAAGAAGGAGATGATTGAGGATAGGCAATATGGGCTTGTTTAGGGAATGGAAGTCCACCAAAGAGATCGAGTTGATCAACGAAGGCTTTCGTTGGTTTGTGTGGAAGGGGGAGGATTGGATGAGGTTGACGACCGAAGGAATCAGTGATTGGAGGAGAAGGAGTGATGATATCCATGAGAACAGTCTGAAGGGAGATAGGAATACTAGGAATGGAAAGGGACGAAAGAGACGAGAGCAATGGATATTTGCATTTTTTTGGTGAAATGAACACATCGGAACTCAGTCCATGTTTCCATTTCACTATTATGGCGCAAATATCTATGTGCGCTTCTGACTTTCTCTCGGGAAAATCTCACCGGAGGAGCAACGGGAATCGTGGGTGTTTTGCCTTCCACAGAGAAGAATTGTGGATACAATTTTGGCTCTTCATCGTGACTGAAAGATGGAAGTTCATCCGTCTCTCCTTCCTCAAAAAGTCTTTATTAGCTGCGACATGAGTGATTACTGTACCTCAACAGCCTGGTCAACATTAATCACTTGAGGAGGTTCGACGAGTCGAAATTTGCTTGAGTATTTCTCAAGTCTCGTGGTAGCCAACTCGTCCCCACTCACTGCTTGGACGCCGTTCAATCTGACAAATTTACAGCGAATGAAACTTGATAAGTTCTTTGAACCTCTTGATGACTTGTCCTGCTCTGTCATACAGTACTCCATCGACTACTTTGTACATGAGTGGATTGACTCCATAGTTCGCTTTCTTGTGCAGTTGTCGATTCTTCACCAACTGCAAGACCTTCTTCATAATTCAATCTTCATTATATTACAACCTGTCGCTCCTCTTCTTCGATGCTCGAGGCGAGTCTTTCCACATAATCAGGAGTCGTGCCCTAATAAAGTTGAGACTGAAAGAAGAAGAATAGAAAATACTACCTTATTTGTTGTTGATGTTGTCTCCTCAGTAGTCGTTGAGATCTTAGAGATTGGAGAATGTTTGATCTCTCTCTTCTGAATTGTTCTCTTCCTTTTCATAATTGCCAACATCACTAACCCCACTCCATCCCATTCCTCTTCCTAGTAACTGTCTCCTTCTTGGTATGTGAAGTCTCGCAATCTCCGCTGCCATACTGACAGAGGCAGAATTGGTATTCAACATCTTTCGTGTATGTTCAATGTCCAAGTCAAGTTCAGAAGGGACATCTGCCATCTGTAATGTATACATTTACATATGTTATCAGATTCGAGATCTTTCTATCACCTTTTTCTTTCGTTCTTTTCTCGACTTTTTCCTACTCAAATCCCTTTGAACTTTCGCTGCCCTGGCCTTTGGCTTCTCTGACTGAAAAGGATCGTTCCATGGATGGTAATTGTAATTCAAGAGTACCTTCTCTTCATCGGATGACATCCACCCGCTGAGAAGAGTGTATGGATGTTTTCTTCCTGAATAGTGGAATGCAAATGACAATACTGCGGTCAAAGGACGAACCAGTTCCCAATGGACCGACTGTCGACCTCACGGGAGGCCATGGAGTGGATGAGAAGAGGAGAAAGGGATCGGATATGTTGTGATTAGAAGTTGATGAGACCACCTGAAGGAAAGACCGAGTTGATGAGGAAATGGAATGGAGTGAGTACCTTGATTTCTTTCTCTGGTAATGGAAACTCTGGTGGAATTACATGGATACTGATTCCCTGTACCTGCAATATCGATATGTTTCTAATCTCTCGAGATTTTCGTGTTTATTTTTATTCACAAAATCCCAAGAATGAGAAGTTCTCACCTTTGGTTTACTCTTTGTTATGAGTACTTTCTTTAGTGCTTGTTTCACTTCTGTTCTTCCCTCTGCACGTTCAAGGGCTTTCGTGAACAAATTCGTCCTCTAAAAAGGAACTTTTCCTCATGTCCATTCCCTTAGGTTAAACATACACTGTCAATGAAATGGAGATCTCGTGGTGGATGTGAATCTGCATTTGGAAGAGATGACCGATGTCTGTAGGCTGGTTCAACTGAAGAAACTCTTCCATTCCAGCTATTTCTACTTTTTGACCACACCACATATTTGTCTACAAAAAGTGGCAGAGAAAGGCGACAGGTAAATGGATGGAATGACTGGACAGAAAAGGAATCTCAGCCACAACTGGACCATTCTCATTCATTGCAACACATGAAGAGATGAGTAATAGAGAAAGACTCACTATGACCATATTCTACTGCAAAGGGATTAGAACAATGTTTTTATTCGATAGGGTTTCTAAATCAGTAGTAAAGTGCATTTCTCATTCGCCTAATCCACTCGGAGCTGTTGCCTATCGATCGTGGAGACAATCGCTCCTAAGGAGATCAGACGAATGAGAGATGCACCTTACTACCGATTTAGTAGTCCGAATTTTCGTAAAGACAGAAGTACAACTGAACTTTGTTCACCTCTTGGATCTGCCATGACAGTAGTAGTAATGAAGAGAAGAAGAATGTTGTACATGTTCCTCTACCTTGTGATGGTCTTGAGTCGTCTCATCTGATCCAAATCTAAAGGAAGTAAGCCATCTCTTTGAGTATTAGGCAATGGATGGATAAAGAGGTGTGAGAATGGAAGTGAAAGGGTCTCAATGGGAGGATTTGCCTCCCAGAAGGAGAAGTTATGCACAGATTGAGAGAGAAGATCAGTGGAGGGAATGAATGGACAACCATAACATTACAGGAAGGATAACCTACTTTAATAGGGAGATGGCATCAATGATATTGTAAAGAGATTACTGCACAAGAGGGAGTAAGTGAATGATGGATGGGTGAACTTGGAATGAGTGACCTGAGGATATGTTCTCACTTATATTCGATTACTCTCTCCAGACACTCTTCCTACAGTCTACTCGATTCTGTAATGGACAACTTATCCCCTAAGGGGGCAATGGGCGGAAAGGGCAGTTGAGAGTGAACGAGACTTAATAAGGATACTCAAAGGGTGAGGAACAGTCAATGTACTGGTTCTGTAGAGAAGAGAAGGGAATGGGAGGGATTCACAAGATGAGAGTTGATCCCATAAATTGTCACTCTCAGAATGGTCATTTGGACTGTCAATCCCCTAAAGAAGACAAAAAGTGTTCAAAAGGACTCTAGTTGGAAGTATTCGAGAGTCGTAGACCGGTAGTCCTGGAGAGACGACGATTAGTGGAGAAGAGCGAAGGTGGCCGAAAGTGACACTCAAAAGGGGAAGCAAATTTACCTTCATTCCATTGGCTCCTGTCTGGTATGGAGGCAATTTGAGAAGGGCAGTCGAAGGATAGAGCTGCTACTTCAACGAGTTAAACCACTCACTCAAACAAATCAATTGCAACTCAATTGTGTCTCACAGAGATGAATATAAGTGGAACTGTTACCTGAATTAACCAATCACAGAGAATAAAATCTGTCACCCAGCCACAGTTTGTGAACGCCCAAACTGTAATTAGAGTACTCACCGATTCATTCTGTCACCCAGTCACATGTGACGTCACAGTTTATTATGTGGCTGACCGTCAGATTCATTCTGTGGGTACTCAATATACAGATTGGTCGACAGATTTTTTCTGTGTGTTGTGTCCCTTGTATGCACGATCTCCATGACCTCATACTCATCTTCCTCAGTGAAAGAATAATTGTTATCTGGAGTACACGTCATTCATAAATATAGCCTCTCTCACAAGTCAATACACATTTCCGTTTTCAGTTCTCCGCTGAAATTATTGGTCGCAGCGGCAAATTGTGGTCTGCCAAGAGGGAACATTGTGCAGGTATCGAACTTTCGAACACAAGTCTCTTGACATCTTTTGAAGTAATTCATCAATTCCAGGCTGCACTCTTTCTTATGTATAGCCCGCATTTCGCACGTAAGTCTAATTTAATTGCAATTAGATAGATGGAGATGTTCTCAGAATTTCAGCTTCCCCTTTTGATAAGAATCATGGAAGAAATGGAGAAGAAAATGAAGATCCTAAATTGTTTTTCCAGAATGGGTGAACATTCATCTATTCCGTCGAATGAGATTATGAATATTTCAGCCACTTTTATTGTATCGCTGTTGCAATTCATGCCATATTCGTTCTCCTTGCGTTGATATCGAACGTAATGGTTCATTTAGTAATGATTACCGCTAGATCCAGAATATTTACGGTAGGCTTTCAATCATTCTCATTATAAGAGTGTCTTCAGGTTCCTTTTTATTTCATAGTCCAAACTCTAGCGCTTTGCACTTTGCTAAAGTCACTGGTACAAGCAGGAGTTGTACTACCGGTATACTTGATGAAGGTGCATGTCCACCATTACCGATAGGCAATTTAATCGATTTTACAGGGTCCATATTTCACTTCATCAGCCGTTATATTCTTTATTGACACCTTAGCAGACTATGGTTGAATCATGTTTCCATTTAGCTCATCAATTGTTTCTCCAGGAATTTTGCTCATGTCTACAGCAATAACAGCCAATCGCTTCGTTGCCTTTGGAGCACCAGGATTGATGTTTATCTTTTCGAAGAGATCCATCAAATTTGTCATTCTCATCTCAGTTCTTCTCTCTTTGGTAGAATGACTTCATTTATGTTTCCTTGATTGTTCCCTTCAGGTATTTCCACTTGTTCTCACTCTCATTGGATGCAATCGTGCGTACGAAAAGAGGACTAATTCCTTACTGGACAATTGTATTGTTGTGAGAATGAAGAAGGTTGTCGATCCATTTGATGAGAACAACTATGTACTCAAACCATACGAGGACTACAGTGCATTGTCTGTTGCTGAGGTATTCTGAATGAGAATGATTGTTCTCTATTCATTCACAGGCATTTCTATACTTCCTCTACTCTGTCTGCATCCTCAATTTCATCGCGTATATTGTGACATTTGGTTTCATTCGAATGAAAAGGTTTGGCGTTCTCCCTGTTCTTTCACCTCTCAACTTTTCAGGAACATCAATATTGCAACAACAACAAGCATCAAGATATCGATTTCTCCTGAGATGGTCCTTCTGAGACAGGCTGTCTTTACTCTTTCACTCTATACTGTCAGTTGTTCACTCTAATTTCCCCTTCCATCTTCCCATTCAGTTTTATGTTCTCGCATCAGCTGCAATTCCTATGATTGCAATGAAAATCAGTGCATATTTGTTCTTCATATTGAGGTAACTATTAAGCAATGTCAACACGAACTCTCTATTCAGTTTAACAGCCAATCTACTCAGCCTTGCAATAGCGACAGCTTTCCCGTGCTATTATCTCCTGTCAACACGTGAAATGCGCAAGTATCTCAATTCTTATAGATGGCCAATCTTATGAGTATCTATCCTTGAGGGAAATTCGTTCTTGGATCGACCGCTTCATTCCTTCGTGTCAAATTAGGAAGAATACACGCAGGACAAGCAGGATTTCCTCCTCTCATGTACTCAAAATAGACATTTATATTTATCGAACTATTTTTATGCTCAGGATACGCAGCCGACGATTACTGTGTGATTTCTTTGATGAGAAAGGATGCCAAAAATAATGCTTAAAGAAGAATAAACTATTGATTGTTATATTTGAATCGAGCGTTTTTCCAACTTCCAAAGTCCACATTAATGCTGAACAGGCGTCCACATAAGTATCGTTCCGTTCTCTGTAATGGCGCCCGTAAACGAATGTTATTTGAGTTCAATCTGCACTCAAACAGACACTTCATGTTGTATATTACTGTAGTCTATGGAAAGAAAATGAAACATGATGAAATAGGGATGACGACAATTCCGTACAAGACACTTCCATCAATGGAAAAAAAGACACGGGCGCGCAAGACACTTCCACATAAATACTTCCGCCCAGGCCTGTAACTCTGATAGTGAATTTCCTCCAAATGTTTGCCATGCTTTGCATTGCATATGTTTTTCCGTTTAATGGGTTCGCAATTAGAAATTTCATTCGCTCAGATCTGGGATTACTGAAACAATATCATATCATTTTTGTGGACGGAGATCTCGTTAACACTCCTAGAATCTCTTGTTTCGATCGGGGTTTCCAGTTATTGTTCTTACTCGATATTCCATGGAAAACTTGTGTTTAGTGTTCGTCAAGAACTGAATATCAAATTTTTATAATACATAACTGATCCACAATTTATGAGATATTGCATCCAAAATAAGTAATACATGTTGGAAGCACTTAGAACAACAAGTGATCAACTTCATTATGCGGAGAAATTTGCTCGTTGCCGCATATTCGCTGAAGTGTTGCCTTTAAGAACTGAATTAGGTGAACATCAGTTGAATCTCCTCCGGGAGAAAAGTTCTTCAGAGGTTGCATTACACGCGGAAGAAATTCCCAACAATGTGCAACAACAAAATATCATAAGTCCACAAGTAGAAATATTCAGTGGTAGGACGAATGAATACACATTCATTTTTCAGCTGTCTCTTTCATTTAACTAACTGTGATTCTATGCGAGGACGATTCTGCAATGAAAATGTTGAGATATTTTCATTACAATAAACATACATCCAACAACCGCGCGAGCTAATATATATCAAATCTGTCTGATATAACTGATGACATTTGTCAGATATCCATGGCAATAAACTTTCGCTGCTAAACCACTATTTCGCTTAATAATTAACCAAACCGCGTTTTTGAGATTCAATTATCTCGATGCGTATAAATATCTATCTATCTACTGTTCTTCGATCCTTCACTGCAGAATCTGCACCCATAACGTCGGTCGATGACTTCTTTGCACATGAAAGTAGTGGTTATTCGTGTGCTCCGTGTAGGTAATTGTCAGTCCGATAACGACACCGTTTACTTGGGTGCTACTTGTACTAGAAAATAGCCAGATGAAATGTTGATCTTCACACTTTCCATTCTATCCGTTGTTTCATTTCCAATCCCACTTCACGCCCTTCAATGTTATTTGTTCTCTGCGAAAGAAGCGAGGTGAGAATAATGAATACACGCGCAATGTCAGTCATTGATTATAGATCTTCGTGCGCAGGCGATCTTTGTGTCGTTGTACTCAAAATATATGCCGGACAATTGGAAATAGGCGAACAAGTTGTATATGTCCATATAAGAATGTAGCTAATGTTTTCAGAGATGTGGATCAGGGGAAATAGTGAAGAATGTTGCAGTTGATGGATGTTATGGTAATGAAGGGACAGTCGAATGCATTTGCCGGTGAATGTTATTACAGATGAAGAATTCACTTTATTATAGATCCGCCGACAATTGTAATGACAAATCTTTCTATGATCAACATGGAATTACTAAAAGTCAAACCATTTCTTGCTTCAACGGGGTTGTTCTGAAACATTTGAACGGTTATATTATATTTTCGTGTAGACTGATGCTCGTGAAGGAGTGCAATGCACAATGGAGTTCAATTCGTACATTTCATGGAATCTCGGAAGTGATCCATTCTTTCCACCACCTGTGAAACTAGAAATGTGAGTTGACCATTCGGCCACTCAAATTCCACCATTGAGCGCCTTCCCCAATGTTCTCTTGGCAATTGCCCGTGATTATCATGATGGCTCATGGGGGAAAGAAAAGGAAGTGACATACTTCGAATTGTATGCAGTTTGTAATTACGACGTAAGAATTCGCTATTGGTGTACATTGATTATCGTTTGTCATTCTAGGGCTGTTGGAAAGAAATAATGGAACAATCAATTGGTATGACACTTAAAGGACACAAACATTCTAAAAGAGTTCGATGTGTCATATATGGACAGGTAATGGAGGATTTGTTGATACAGACAGAGACCATTTACAATGACAGGAAAGACAAAATGGAACAAACGACAATTTCTGTCACGGTCAATTCTGTCTTCTGATAAGGACTGCTTCTGCAAGTATCTACAATCCTCTCTACAACTATGCACGAGGATGTGTCACACCGGCTAATTATACCCATCCAGAAACAGTTCAACTCAAGGTTTCACTCTTCTCTTTATGGAACAGTAACTATGATGCAGAGCACTATATTTGAATATGGGGACTATACATTCGCTTTGTGCGCAGAAGATTTTTGTAATGAAAACATGACAACGGCTTTAAGTGCAATTAAGGTTCGTTCCTGCACTTTCTCAAGCATTCAAATTCTTAATCAGAATCGAACGGAAACGAGGGGCGGCGAACGTCCGACAATAGAAACAACAACCAAGAGAACACATTCATATTCAGTTGGTCACATAGTCGTTGAACTTGTCTTTTTGGCTATTATTTGGAATCGATGATGTGGACTACAATTGTTCGTGTAACTCGTTGTTATACTGAACCAAATGTTCCCACGCGTAAAGTAACCCGTAATTCGCTTTTGCAATGTGATCCAGTTTACTGATTTTTTCTTTCGGTGAAGTCACCACAGTTTTATGCGAGATGCAATTCTGTAATGAAAAAATGTTATTGAAAAATCTATCGTGGTTTCAAAGGATTCGGATGAACACGTCATTTGGACCTGGTTCAGAATATTCGAATAAGAGGCGTATTTATGTGAAGGTCTCTCGCCATTCTTATGTCTAACATGCAATTACCATTCCGGCAGGTACTTGAAGTGACACAGAAATAAATATACATTGGATGATGAGTGAAATGGCATGATATTAACGGGTACACTGCGAACTGAGAATTGCTTATTCGACTCTGCAATTGGAAATGGTTTACACTTCTCATCTCGTTGTTTTCTTCTCTATCTTTTCTTTATCTGAATCAGTGACTTGCAATTTATTCTTTCAAGAGAGTAAAGAGAAAGCGTAAGGACAATCATTCCTATTGTGAAAACTATTATTCCGCAGCACCACATGTGCCGGCGATTTTTGTTATTTTCAAATAGGCAAATTTGACGATCCCAGCATCCCAATAGAAACAGGATATCAGGTACGCGAATGATAATAGTTAACTATCGTATGCATTGATCAGAGGTGTGTCTCTGGTTCTTTCTTATTGGAAAGACTGACAGATTCATGCTATGACGGTGAATATATAATTGAATGTGTTTGCAGGTACATCTTTATGCTAATTGTGTACGATCAGCATTAGGGTTACTCAATCCGTTGTCATTCGTCTAATCCATTCCGAGCGGTTTTCTATCAATAGTAGAGAAAACCGCTTCGCGGAAATTAAACGAATGAGAAACGAACTTCACTACCGATTGATAAACGATAATGAGTATGATTGCATCTAGATCACACGACAATTGCAATGATGTTCAATTCTACAAAGAGAACGGAGTCATTCCAAATACTGAGATCGCTTGCTACAATGGAGTGAGCTCTTCTTCTCTTTATATTATCTGGAACCCCTTGCAGTCAAAAACTTGTCAAGGAGCAATTTGTAGTCTGCACTTTCACGAGGCATGGGGATGGTCTCTCGACTGTATGAAACAGCCTTCATTGCCCGATGGCATAATAAGGTTACTTTCACTCTCTCCATCTTCATATACAACTGACTCTTCAGTGCTTTCCCTAATGTTCTCCTAGCAATAGCGAGAGACTATGACAGTGGATCGTGGGATGACAAAAAGGAAGTGACATACTTTGAATTGAACGCCATTTGCGACTATGAAGTAGGAGTGATTGAGACTGTTTCTTATTGTGTTATACAGGGATGTTGGATGGATATGCAAGAAGAAGCGAATTCTATTATGACAATGAAGAAAGGAAAGAAGAGAATCATGTGCTATATATTCGGCGAAGTTTGCAAAATGGAAAGATTGCCTGATGTTATTTCGATTATTCAGGATGGGCCAAATGGGCGATTTTGTCGCGGTGATTTTTGTCTTTTGATTCGGAGTTGCTCAATGAACATCGATGATCCCATTTGTCAACTCTCACGAGGATGTGTCATTCATGGAAAATACATACATTCAAACACAACGAGATTGAGGGTGCACAAAATGGAGAACGAATCATTTGAGCAACTCTTTTAGAGTACTGCATTCACGTTCCGTGACACTTTTATCTTATGTGAGGAAGAATTCTGCAATATGAACATGACGACTGCCATGGAATCTGTTAAGGTAAGTTTCTTCATCGCTTGACTGTGACTAGATAAACTTTTCAGTCGACAGACAAAGGAGCGAGAACTTTCGAGACAACAACAAAACATTCAAATATGAAGAAATGTAACATCATTTGCTCTCTATTGCTTCCGATAATGATAACCAAGCTAATCTGAACAACATGTTTATATGTCAGAGCGGACACATTTTCCCTCGTCTATTTCTAGGTATAACTGCAATCAGACTCTAAATCAACAGTATCATTGTGGTGTCAAATTGACAGTTCCTGAGTCAATTAGGAACAAGAGGACATATGCAGATCGCAATTATTTTCAATAACATCATTTTCCGTTCACTTGTCATTTGATGTGTAGTTGAACAAGATGTGATTGGCTGTTCTTGCCACTTTATCAGTTAGAATGGGGGAATGACAATCTACTTTCTGTTCCTGCTGTCAATAGAGGAGGCACTCTTGGAGGAATCACTGCAATGGACAGTAGTGCACTGAAGACTGAAGAGGACAGATTACGGTACATCCAATGACTACTGTATCTTACGGCTCATTACGAGGAGTCTTAGCAGAACGAGAAGTACGGCGGCTGCTGAAAGAGGTTACTGTAGATTACAGCAGACAGAGGATACGGTACCTCTTAGAGTTGGAAGGGGCGTAGGACTTGGAGTTGCCTACTTGAGAGATATAGTTATCAGGAATGTGGAGACTCTGCTTGTTCAGTCCTCCCTCTTCCACAGTCGTTCCATTGTCTACCTGAGGTGAATGTTGAATGGAAGAATTGGATGAATTCACTCACAGTTATAGCCTTCACTGAATCGGAAGGACAAGTACAGAAGACAATGATGATCATTGCAGTGACGAGAAAGATAAGAATGGAACCGATCACGTAGACGGTCTGAGTATTAGGAATTGTAGGACAAGAAGTGCACACTCGACGCACCACTCTGTTGTACTCAGAGGTGACTTCAGTGTAACCCGTGACGGCAAAACGGAAGAATGGACGCAGAAACTGAAGTAAACTTCCATTTATCTTCTATTTTTCACATTATCACATTGATCTCGATGATCTGCTGCCACGACACTGCAATTCCAATCATTCTACAGTATCCTTAAGTGTCATTCTTACGAGTATAAGCCTTGAGTAGTCCACGGGCGTAACCGATCTCATACATACACGAACCCTGAATGAACCAATCAATACAGATACCGTAATCCTCTTCTCCCACCGTTGCTCCGGCAGCCTCCACCTCGTTCTTGATATTGTTCAGACAGTCATCGACATCTTCCTCACAGCTCTTTCCAGAAAAGGGCTGAACATTCCGTTGTTTATCCCTTGTAACCGTCACAAGTTCCAACTGGATCGACAGTCTTTGGTGTAGTCGCCATTTGCTTCTTCTCTACAGATGTTCCATTGATACACTGACTGTACTTCAGGGAACACGTGTCCAGACGAGCTGAGAGGAAGACTACAGTAGTATACAGTAATCCATCCCCTTCCACCTTTGGATCCAGGACAATTCTGTCTCATTCCATCGAAGATGTTTCTCCTGTGTTTGACTGGAGGCTGTTCCTTCTTCTCTGTAATTTCATTTCCTTCATTGTTTATTCATAAAAACAAACTGGGAGGAGCTGCATGCTTGTGAGAGTTAGCAACTAAGATCGTCGTCTTTCCATGTAGACCACATGAGGAGATGTTGGAGATCTTCTGAATCCTCTTCGTGACGTCATTCAGATGTTATACTTCTTACTCTT
>JACMIF010001430.1:0-17211 GCA_014805445.1 Diplogasteroides magnus | reverse complement strand
ATCAAACGAGGCGTGTGCTTTGAATATGCCTATTTGTGGTTTTGTGAGTACTATATAGTATACTTATTTTGGGCAGGTTAGAGGTACTGGTGATTATCGGCCTTGAAACTGCGACTTGCAAAACATAAGAAATCCAGAATTTATCGGATTTGCAATTTTTCCTTTCATATTTTTCTGAAACAAGTTGAAGCCTCAAATGAAAGTTAGATGTAAAGCACATGTTCTTAGCTATCTCCACTAAAATTATAAGAAATTCTAATATCTTTCCTGACCAGAAGAATTGATTGTCAAAAATCACTTCAAAAATGACACAAACTCAAATTTACCATATTCGGCCAATCCATACCTCAGATCTAACCTAGCATGTCCGGCAAAGTAACTTCAGTGGGTACAAACATATGTAGAATTTTGAAATGTAACCAATGCTTACGAAAGAAGACACGGAAATAATTCGAAATACCGTAAAAATGTATGGAGCACCCTAATAACATGGGAAAAGCTGAGATGAAGCTTAATGTTGGCTTAAAACTATGCTTCAAGTTCGTTTTAGGTGAAATTTGAACATTCGGGTGGACTCAGAATATCAAAAAACCTACTCGCGCTTGGTTTCATATTTTTTCGACGAGTCTGAACCGAGATTTGATTAAAATAAATGTATAGAATTTGGTAAAATTCGGCAAGAAACAGTTCTTGTTGCGGGTGTAGAACCACGGATCATTCGACCATCTACCATAGGTCACAACCACTACACTATTATGACATGTTATGTGAACTTCAACAGGTTGTCTAGAAGGGTGATCTGTGAGTGCAGTAGAGCATATGAGGTTTGCTCGGAAAAGGGAACCTTCAGGAAAAGAATGAAATTCCTAAAACTTTGGGCTGACGCGTAAAAGAGAGTGATTTGGAAAGTAATAGCGGAGACAGGAGAGAGAGAAATTCGAAAAGGTTGATTTGGCTTTTGACACTCAATTGTGCCAAATCACACGAGCGAACCTGTTCACAACAACTCCGAGTGGTTTTTCATTGGGGATTTTAATACGAATGCGCATGCTGAAACACCCGAAACGACTGCATGTGACGGACCGCGTGTGATTTGGCACAAAAAGAGTGTCAAAAGCCGAATCAACCTTTTCGAATTTCTCTCCTGTCTCCGCTATTACCTTCCAAATCACTCTCTTTTACGCGTCAGCCCAAAGTTTTAGGAATTTTATTTGAAAACGTTGTTCTTGCCGTCGATGAGATTTCATCACTTCCCACAGTATTCGCAGGATTAGTTTCGACGACGATCTGTTGTGCATTCATATATGTTTAGGAGTAGTTCATCAACTCTCCCTATGGTCAAGTGTGCCTGGGTGTACGTTCAATCTGGAGGTGAGTTTATTTGGAGAAAACAAAAGGTTGAAGTATTTATTCTTATAGTACTCCGATCGTAGCGGAAATGTTGTTGAGAAGGACATCATTCCTACAGTAAGTTCTTGCGAAAAAAATCAATTTGCTTGTGGCAGAAGCTCATGAATGAAAAAGTACTGTAGCCGATTGATTGTATTCCCCCTTGGTGAAGGAATGATTCCAGCCTCGTTCCGATTCATGCAACTTCCCCTATGCAGCAACAATGAAATCAACGTGTACGGCGGGATCGTATACGATGAGGGTAAGTGGATAAGTGCCACAGAATCATTTATAGTGAAGAAAACAATAGCCCCATCAACTCCAGCCCTAACATTGAATTAAACTATTACGGCGCAAGTGAACACGTGTCACTTCTTCTGTCCCAAGGTTTTCTTTCACCGTTGGAAAACTAAAAAAAAATTGGCAAAATGCACTTCATACAGCTCTTTCACTGTTTTCTTTGAACTTTTTGGGAGAAAACGGAATAATACACCTCTGGAGAAAACACTGTGGAACGCAGACACAGAATAAAGATTTAGGTCACCGCAACGGACGAATCTGGAGCACTCGCCTACAGTCGTATCATCCCCGTGCTGTGCGAAATGCCAGGTTAATATTCCACCAGTCTTGTTCTAGTTGATTCGTTTGAAAAATATAGTTTAAATGTACGAGCATATTCGTTAAGTTTCTCACACTCCTCCCGACTATGTTTGTCTCAACAACGGAACTATCGTCAACAATCAAACCATATCCTGTCAGTGTGATTCCGATCTCTTCGTTGGAGATCATTGCGAGGTATGCGAATACCGTAGGGTATCATAGCACATCGAAGGATTTCAGGAAATAATTTTTTGACTAACTATAAGAGACTTGGGTCGTTGAATCTATCATACCAAAATTGTGATATATTCCCAGAACATCTCAACATATAAGAATACATGCTCACACATTGCATTCCGATATATTAGGTTGGCTAATAAGTAACATTAACTTTTTTTTAATAAGTTGTGTATTTCTGCAGTCATTGGCAGCAACCCCAAACCAAAGTGGCTACTTACAACTGACAACGTGCCATACACGTAAACGGCGTGATATGTTTCGGGTTTACCTGCGAGGCTCAGAGCAACGCTCGAAAGTGGACCCATGTTTTTTGCCAAATTCAGTCAGCATCAGAAAAAAATTCGCCAAAACCGGCTATGTTAGGTTCTTCGCAACATATTTCTTGCATATTGGCACCCTAACAATTTTCTCCCTCGAGTTTTTGACGAAAAAGTGCCAAATTTTTTTTAAAAATGCCTTTTTTCAAAATGGTCGTATGGTGACCAAACTCCGCCCGTGTGAAGAGGATACCGTATGTGTAATAAAAATATATTGGGGCACCGATAAAAGTTCGAAATACGGCCGCAGTGTACGTAAATGTTCCAATGGGTGAATTTCTTGGATGATAATTTTTCATCATAGGCCATAACAACCGTATTTCGAACTTTTATCGGTGCCAAATATATTTTTATTACTCCTACGGTATCGTCTTCACACGGGCGGAGTTTGGTCACCATAGAACCATTTTGAAAAAATGGCATTTTTTGGCTCTTTTTCGGCAGTAACTCGAGGGAGAAAATTGTTAGGGTGCCAATGTGCAAGCAATATGTTGCGAAGAACCTAACATAGCCGGTTCAAAATGGGGGAGATCTGGAGACCATTCTCAAAAGTTTGGCGAATTTTTTTCGGGTTCTGATGACATGCGTCGAAAAAAATTGGTCTCATTTCGACCCTTGTTCTCAGCCGCGCAGGTGAACCCTAGACTTATCACGCTGTGTACGTGTATGGCACGTTGTCAGTTGTAAGTACCCACTTTGGTTTGGGGTTGCTGCCAATGACTGCAGAAATACACAACTTATTAAAAAAGTTAATGTTACTTATTAGCCAACCTAATAGTATTTATCACAAAAAATTTCTAGTCCAAGCATGCAATTCACTTCCTCACATTTCTTTGCAGAGGCCGATTTGTTTGAATGGAGGCTCAGTCAATCCCTTCCCCATTCACGGAGATGACTCTTCTCTGTGCATTTGTCCTGTGGGATGGTCGGGAGTCCACTGCGAGATGTGTGAGTCTTTATTTTGTGGAACACATTCAGCAAATAAATCGCACAATAAATAAATAAATGATAGTGTGCCCCGGCTTGCCATGAAAAAAATGCTTACAAAACATATATTGTAGTGACTCCGTGCAGCTCCAAGGCAGATGGCAAATTCGATCTGGCAGCGAAGGCGCTCACATTTGTCCTGCAAACATCCTTCTCACAGGTTTGCAGACATATATTTGAGTTTATTTCGAGAACATAAATAAATTATTTTAAACATAAGTTACATAATTTATATTCCGATGCAAAAATTAATTGCAAGCAAACATCCTCTTAAATCCTGAAGAACAGAGTATGTATCCAGTAGACGACGCAGATTTGCAGATAATGCACACGGTACATTTCAGGCCTATGTCTACGATCAGATCACATCTGCCCTGCAAGGCCAAGCGAACCAATTCGAACACTACCAACTCGTCACATTCAATCGCATTTCAAAAGGAGGAAGTACGTAGTTTACGTCTTCTAATTAAATTTCTCAGGGAGAATAAATCTCCAAAACAATATTTTGCAACAATTGGCTGAGAAGTGTATTATGTATTTACATATATGTCATACTTGGATAAAAATATTATGATTTGTTATCTGAAAATGGAATATGTATGTAATTATGCGAATCCTGAAACCTGAAAAAAATGGGTGAAATTCGCTTCAGATGCAACGGATCAAGTCACTTCCGGCCTCTACAATTCGTTATCCGAATTACAACAGGCACTGACGGAAGTGAAGTACCAGTGAGTGGTAATGTTAAAACATTATATCCAATATATTTTGTTTAAACATTATTTAGTGTAATCAGTTATGGTTAGTATCAACTTGTTATTACTCATCACGAGAGCTTATCAATAACAAGTCAGTATCTAAATAAAATTTTTGTGTTCATACTCGGAAGAGCTGATTACGGTACTTGTTCAGGTACGCCACATCATCCGCTCAATCATCTCTGTCAGCCATGGGTGATGGGCTCGCAGACATTATTGTGAGTTTAGAGCAACGCATTTTGCAACAAGAAAAATATTTAATATTTCAACGCACCATCATAATGTGGTTTACGGTGAAAAATGTATTACAAATAGTAGATTTCTTGCTCTAAAACATCGAAATCTTCTACTAGCCTTCAAACAACGTAAAATAAGCACACATTAAACAAGTTACTTTCCATCCAATATTTTCCGTTTACATTATAGAGGAAATTGATCCCTTTTTATAATAAACTTATTAGATATTAAGTAACTGAAGAAACTACTATTAGATGCAGATGCAAACGATATCCTTTCAGAGCAGTCAAATTCCTGGATCTCTAGTCTTTCTCATCACCGATTCCAACGACAACTCACCCGCGGCGAATGTTGTTGTGGCGAGGTACTTTTATTTATTTATATAATGGCATAAATTAATGAACTGAAACTATATACAGCTGAATGCGTTTGATAAAGAATGTTCGGTCAGTATCCATATTCATTTCAGACAGTCACTTGCCCAACTCAACTCTCCCGTTCACATCATCCGTACTCCATCTTTCGATGATGGATGCACTAGTCTCACTGGCAATGAGACGAGCACGGTAACATCGTTGATTGTATTTTTATGCGCTGTGCCCTTGCGATGAACACATTAAAAAAATTTAGATGCTTGTTTTTTTACGCGACGATACCTTTTAGAATCATAAAAATCCTTTTTTTGACTTCGTTGACTATTGGGTAAAACCAATGGACTTATTTTTATAGATCTATGCACCATAAATCTATAAAAAAATGAATAATTATTATAAATGACCAGTTAAGTTCATATTTATTGCTTTAACGCAAATTGTCATCATACCGTAGTATACTTCAGGACTTTATCGCAGTCTCTCGACAGTCGGGAGGAGTTTTTGTGGATATCTGCAAGGATGGATATCAAATAGGAGATATCGCTAAGGTTTTAATTATATTTCTTTAGTTTTCTGGTTTTGATCTCGAAATACCAAAAGAAACTAGCTCTAATGAATACAATCCTATTCGAATGCTCTTGATAGGAACACGTAGACATTAACTGTACCATAAATTCTTTCAGATTATCACATCCTTCATCGAGACTTCTTCCCGCAATCAACTCGTCGCTGCACTGCAAAACTACGGAATGGACTGCTCTGCGACCAACCAGAGTGTCGTGTACAACAGTGCAGGAGACAGGTTGAAGAGGCTCAGGATACACACGGGTCAGGGCTCATTTTATTGTTTTAGACGAACACGATTACTAACATTCATCAGTTTACCATTTCTATAAAATTGTAACATTTCTATTATATAAGAACGTGCACATTTCAATGCCACGATAAATTCTAAATGGGAAAGAAGAACTTCAGAATCGTCCAACACAGTCACAATTACCGTGCATCGAGAAAAGGACGGAGTTGTTGTGCAGGTCACACAGGTTGGTGACATTCACGATACCTAGGAATCCAACGACCCTACGATAGTGTTGAGGACATTTGAGCCATAACATTGTAATAGACACTAGGTACAGATAATTGACTGATCAACTGATTTATTTCGCTTGTTCAGAAATCAGCAATCGCTTGTGTCTTTAAAGTTAGCCATACTCTTTCTTTCAGCTGCTATTACTTCCTACTGTAATGGAGTACGAATTGCCGATGCCCGATGATCTGACGACATTCATTAAGTGAGTGAAGAACACAATTTGCAATGTTGAATGAATTGGCGCTCATGTCTTTCACCCAGGACTAGATGTTATTGACTGGATATTTTTATAGAATGTTGACAGAGATTCAAATCGCGTCGATTTGATTTTATAAGATTTTCACGAATACGCACACAGAGAATGCACAAACAGAAAAAAATTCTAATTTCAGCTACCGGATTGAAATAACGTTCGCGAAGCCTGGTGGCTGTTCTGTATACGTGTTTGGAGACTCTGATGACATGTTGTTTCTCGGATTCTCCAATCCTGGATCTACAGATCTCCTTCGATCAACAGCACTTTATGGTACGTTGTGAGGATGTGCATTTGACTGGATGCATGCATCAGGTAGAAATAACTGTGTAATGCGGAGTTCCAAACAATATGACATTTAAATGAATACAAAGTTTATGCAACATAAAGAACGTAACAGGAACCATGGGCCGTTGTAAATTTTCATATTGCGGGTTATTGTTGTGGAATAATTATATAACAATTTGAAAACAAAGGAAATTCAATGTATGGTTTTGAGGCACTCCGATGAGCCCAGTAATGCGAGTCGTGACCCACTTCACCGGTGATCAGTTTCCATTAAACATTCTGAGTGCGTACAATGGAGCGTCCACCAACGTAACCTACACCAGCACAAAAGGTATGCTATGGAGCAAATGTTATTTTTTGTGGTTTCCAAAATGAAAAAAAAGAAAAGTGCATTTCGCATTCATCTAGTCTACGCAGGGCGGTTATCTCTACAAAATATTAGATTCGAAAAATGAGATACTATATATAGCAATTAAACATATGCGAATCAAACCGCTGCGATAGTTAGTAATAGGGTGTCGCAAACCGCTACCGGTAGTCCCGGCGTGGAATGAATGAGAGGCGCCTCTTCAAGGGAAGATACGGAAATGAAGAAAGTACAACGGGAATCCCAGTCATAGCTGGGACTCCCATTCTTCGCTCATTCCTTGCTGTCTAAAATGAAGTGAAAAGACAGACCGCTCTGAGCCTCTGACTGAAGGAAGAATGGGAATCCCACTATTAGTGGGATTCCCGTTGTACTTTTCAACTAGAGACCTTCATTCCCGGGAAGATCGGCCTCTCACTCACTCCACACGGGACTCCCGGGAGCGCTCCCATTTGCGACACCCTAGCTAGTAATGTACAGAAGAAATGTGATCAATATATGAGTCGCGGCAGTCGGGACATCGATATGCAATGATAAACAACGGGACGTTCCGGTGAAAATGCCAGCACATACGGGAACAGACATATCCACTACTCGAATTGATAAGATCATTATTGCGCAAAAATCTGGTCAACATCGAATTTGATCCCCAATTCTCTCAGGAAGATGGCGTGATCAGTGTACATTTGAGTTTCGGTGGTTGGATCAACTGTCTTGTACAGACTACGGGAAGCCGTTTATTCTCACCGTATGTTTCTAATTATTGTTAAAAAAATGGAATATGTCACAATGGTTTTCTGACGAACTTATTTACAACCAGCGACAAAAGCAAGCCTCATTCGTCCGGGTGATATCTCTCTGTCTGCTTAAAAGTAAAACCACGATATCTCGCAGGCTTCAATCCAAGAGCCCTCCAACACAATCGACCGAGTCTTCTTCCCCTTCTGTAGTGAACCAGACAATCATTGTGTACATGGATCGATCAATAATCAAAGTGAGTACATTGATAAACAAGAACCAATGGAAATCCATCAGTCATCCCTTCATTAGCGCCACAATGTTAGAAGGGTGAACGGCAAGCGCCATAATGATGAAATGGACAGTTGCGCCGTGAGAATGACGAAAATGATGGCGCAAGTATCTATTTCACCATAAAAGTGCATGTGTTCATGACGTTCTTGTCTTTTTCCCGCTACAAACGCCATATATTCTCTACTTAAGCAAACGTTTCACAAATTCATCACAATTCACCATTGCTTTGTGCATGATCCGATTTATTGGATGGATGAAATGCTGTGCTAATCATATTACTCATTACGACGATTTCGGGAACGAATACATATTCCTTGTTTAGCAAACGGCTGTGACTGCCAGAAGGGATACAGTGGACCATACTGCGAGTACCCGACCTGTCAGAATGGAGGTGTGTTTAAATATCAAAAAAGATGAGCACTAGTATCTGCAAAAAAAATCTCGTAAGAACATTAATTTCCTGCTGTTTTCCTATTCAAACTATTATTGGGTAAGCGAGCCTGGGAAGATGGCTCCGATGACTCCCCATTCCGATTTGCGTCGGATAACAGGCATAAACATAATTCACGCACTATTATATGCAGTGTGAGAAGCATATTTTTTTCGGGATCACGAAATTTGCACACAGACACTTCTGCACAAGACATTTCTTCACAGGACAGTTCCGTGCAAGCCATTTCCGCACAACTCATAACTCCTTCCATTTTCATTTTCATGAAATACAACCAACAAGAAAGTTGATGCTCTTGACAAAACGAATAACTTTGTTGCTTACGGCAAAACGTGAAAATGAAAACTAAACGAGTTATTCCAGAACGGCATTTGAAGCTTCCGGAACACTTTAATCCAATAATATTTCACATGCGGTGGCTAAATTAATGAAAATTTCAGTCAAACAATTTTATTTTCGAAAAGCATTCGCAACTTATTAGCTCTCATTATACTTCAAATATGTTTTCCCATAGGTACGTCAGATAACGGCCTCTGCTTTTGTCCTGCACAGTATACGGGAACGTTCTGCGAGTACGGTAAGTTATCAATCGATAATTATGTTCTAAGAGTTTGTCCAAAATTTCAAACCGAAATCACAAATTATTGCATTCGTTATTTTTCAAACGCAATGTTGTTGGTTTGAAACTCACTCACATTAATGACATTTTTGTAAAATGAATAGTGTGTTTTAGTCATGTGCGACGCGCTGAATGTGTGGAGTGCCAAGGATCCGAGGAGCAGGTACATATATTTTCATAATCCTGTTTGTGCACATCTTCTATGTGAGCGTTCGATCAACAATTATACAGTCATCAGTCGATAAAATTGATTATTTCCGCTTTTAGGGATTTCCGAGCTGTGACATTTGTAATGGAAACAACCTACAACGCGCTGGCGGCAAATACAATGCTCATTGTCAGTTTACTGTTTTTTATTTTTGTCTTTGTTCAGTACTTTTGTTTTAAAAAAAGTCTCGTGATATTATAAAATTGCTAAGACAGAATTACCTGTTCGATTGCCTATCCAGCCTATGCGATTGGACGAAAGATACCATGAGTAATTCAGACTAATTTCAGAGTAATCTAAAGAATATCGTCATCGCGTTCAATTGGGGAGGTCTGGCCAAGCAGTTCTCCCTTATCACATACGACGATACTTGTGCGTTGAAACACATCAAAATGTTTCGAAGTTTTCTAATCTCTTCATCACCAACAGCTCAAAAGAATTCAAGGGAAATCTGTATTACTTTATGTGCTGATTATACTTTCGCCATATTTGACGGCCTGCATGAATTTAATGTGAAAAAAAGTATCAAAGACACATTAGCAAAATAACAGTTATTCGTTAGGAAATTCAACATCAAACATATACTACGATCTATTATTCTGGCGTAAATACCTACAAACAGTCTTCACCCGAAATGATGCAGTTGTGTTCAGCCGTCACCGTTGCTGTCTCTCAGTCGATTCCTCTTCGATTCGTGGCTGAGGTGCATACAGTAATGAACACTGCACTCTACAAGACAACTTCTCCTAATATCACCAAGGCCTTTGATGCGGTTGATGCGGTATGTCGTCTAAAAAACTTTCAAATATGACAAAGTAAATTTCATATTTTACCAAAGATTGATTCAGGATGGACACAAGTAGTTATTAGGTTATTATAGGTAGTTATATATTTTTCCCGGAAAAGAATAACTGCAAGAAATTGCCGACTCGATACTCATTGAAGAGGTGATGCACATGCTAAATATGGTAGCATCACTATCAAAAGCACAAAGGTATTTCGTTTCATATAGAATATAGAAGTATTTGTGCAGTTCAGATTGGTGTCGAAATTAATGGTCTATAAACAGAGTACTAGTTTTTTTAAATGTTGTCTGACAAACATTGGGTACATTAGTTGAGTTTTTTGAAGTGATGGTCGACTGTAATCTTAAAGAACCCCAACATCGAAATGAATGTGCCTACTTTTAAGGCAATAAACCTTGACGTCCCCTCTCCTCATCTCGTCGTCGCCCTTGTCTCGGCCTCTTCCACTCCAGACTTCAACACAATAAGACGATTCACAGAGAAGAGGCCGGGTGTCCAGGTGATCTTCAAATTGGAAATTGGATTTGGTTTGCGTATTTTTATATTCTTCAGGTTATAATTACAATTTAATAAAAAAATCAATTTCCAGGTTAACATTATCTACACTCCCTACATTGGCGATTCCATGTTGCCCGGCAGTTCCCCATACTATCTATACGATGCAGTCACACTCCTGTCTGAGGGTAGAGTGCTGCCCGTGTCGCAGAGTTCCGTCTTCGATGTAAGTTTCATATTTTATGGACAAGCGATTATCTGATCATGAAAAAAACTCAGTAAAACATGAGAAAACAGACGTGTATCAAGCTTGAATATATCTGTTTATCGAATCAGACAGTGCACAACGTGCTGATGAAATGAGAAAATGAACGAGACATTTCAGCTCAAAGCCGTGCTCACTTCATGGACTGATGAGAACACACTCATTGCTGTAGATGGATCATCCTCATGTACTACTGGTATGCAATTATTTCATATATACAAATGTTTCTGAATTTTATGAAATAATAAAATCTTATACAATTCAGGCTTCACCACCTCCTTCGCTGTCGAAAGCTCTGCGAATATCCTTGTCATTCAAATCGGTCAGATCAAGAAAACGATGTTGATCCTACAAAAATGGCATAGTTATAATGAAAAATGTAGCCACTGTTTTCAGTCGGTACTGGAGTGGATCATTCTAGTACCACAGTCAGCAACGACAAGCTAGGAGGGATTGTGGCCATTGTCCCATATGTGAAGTTCGAGGACTCGGCTTCCATGGTCATTCATATAAGTTAGTCATTACTCATTCTTTACTTTTAATAGGTATATTTTCATTATGCCCTCTACCATATCAAAATTAATTTTTTTCGAGTGAGATTAAACCTAACAAAAAACATTTGAGATGACCTTCAACTCGGAGGAAACTGGCAAGTGAAAACACAGACGACGAAGGGAAAATGCCTTGTGCAGGTTAGAATTTAGTACTCTTCGTGCTCTACATGTCCCATGTATGCGTATGACAAATCGCCTTCAAAGGCTTCCAATTCGAAACAAAAAAATTTGATCGCTGATCTTCATTGTAAATATATTTCTGTATTTATCGGCATAATATTTTTTGAGGACCAGGGACACGTTTAATGAAATTGTGAAATATGTAATACATATTATGTATCTATCAAATTGCTGAAACTCATCAAGATAATAATGCCAACAGGTACGAGCGAACACCGATCTGAGGACTGAACTCGGATTCACCACAGACATCCACAACGATTTCGTCAATGTACAGCCGTTCACTGCTTCAGGTAAATTAATAATTGCGATCTCATAAATCGAAACTCCTTCTGTGATAACTCGCAATAGAGGGTGCAATGACAAACTGATAACAATGATACTTATTTATTAGGTTGATGCATATATTTCGGAAACTGACACATCGATGCTGGTCTGTAACCATTTTTACCATAATATGCCTACATCAGCCCAGCATCGATGTGTGAAAAAATATGGACCGAAAAATAGAGTTTCCGAAATATATGCATCAACCTAATAATTACCATTGTGTTCAGACTATTTTTTTTCAAAACAACCTCGTTTGCTGATTGTTCGTTCGAAATAGTAGTCAACTTAAAAGACATTCCTCCAGCTACAATCCCCTCTTCCACTACTACTCACGCAGTCATATCTGTCCCACGAGGATACGCCCTCCAACAGCACGCAGCATTCAATCAGATACAGTTGTTCGATGTCGACTTCTCTACGAATAAGTTCACCTTCAAGGCGAGTTATATGAATAATAGGTGTATAACTAAAGCAGGGGGTCCCCGTAAAATCATAAAAAAATCGCTTTTTATATGCTTATGTTCCTTTGCTGAACCACGTGATTAATCGTAGACATTTCGATGAAAAAAAGTTTGTGCTGCATTTTCACGGCTGGTGAATCTAACAGAAGACATCGCAAAATAATTAGATTGTGACTGAAACACATTTATTGAACTGCCGCAGACGATGGCATTTAGGCATTAGTTTTACCTATTGCGAATTAATGGCGGAAAACAAAGTCCATTCAACAAATAGTTTCAGCAGGTTAATGTTAAAGTCGTCGAATCTATTCAATCATATTGATTACTTATGTACATTTACAGCAAAACATCAGTATGACTACGCGTGACCCCGGAGTGCAGCCGTTCGGCCCCAACATCGCCTGTGCGTACCAGTACATCTCGGATTCATTCAAGGTAGACGGCCTTACTTTTTTAGTAGGAGTTGTTACTTTTCGACACTCACATGCCAAGTTCTTATTATGGCTCAAAATTCTACACAAGTTGTCTTTCATCATCGTAGGCATTGCTAAACACCGTAAGATCTTTAAGTTCGACACATCGTACATGGCAATGAGACTGTCTGGAGTGAGTGCACTCAATGGAGATCATGTACAGAGGACGTTCGTAGTGGCCAGCAAGCAGAAACTTAGTGAGTCAACGGGGAATAACAAAATATATTTGACCACATTCTCATGCTTGACACGCAGATACATATAATATTATTCAATTTGATTCAGTTTTGGAAAACCAGTGGAGTCAAGATCGATTTGTTCCTTCTTAGAAGTTAAAAATATTTAGTAAAGTTTTGCGTAATAGAACAAAGTGCAAGTATAGAGACAAAATTGTTGAGGTTGCGTGAATGGCAAGAACATCCAAACAGGAGAGTGCCAATGTGATGCAGGATTCACAGGTTGACCACTTGTTTATACATTCCTTAGGAATACCAACGAACTGGCGAGCGACTTGACTCTTTTTTGTATCGTTAGTACAGTATCGCCCACCGTCCAAGGTATCTGGACGCGTCGGACGCCGTCCGTTGCATCCGATTTTATAGGTGGACTGTAAGCTTCACATCGAAGGACATGCCGCCATATACCCTCGAAAGTTTAGCAAGGTCTCTCAGGGTCCACTGTCCACATTGAAGACTAATACAGCCAACATTTCAAGCAAGATCAAGCGCTATAAAATCGGACGCAACGGACGGCGTCCGACGCGTCCGGATACCTTGGAAGCTGGGCGGTACTGTATAACGAACGAAGAAGATCTTAATTTTTCAAGATTGAAATACTCCAAATTGTTGTAAATGTAAAATGTTTACGTCTTTAGGAGAAGCGTGTGAGACCACCCTTTGTGCCAATGGAGGAACTGCATCGGGAACAATCTGTCTGTGCAGAAGTGGATTCATAGGATTACACTGCGAGAATTGTAAGGAATGTACATAATTAGATTGATGTACATTATGATACGTTATTTTTTCAACTGAAGCTAGGGCGGAACCGGGTGGAAAACTTTTGAATTAAATTCTGATTTTTTTTCCTGGAAGTCAAGCTAGATCAAGCGCTGAAAAAATAACGTATCTTATTAGAATTGATCATTTTTTGATAAAAATGAAATAATAGCCTGATAGTAGTACGATTTACTCACATAATACTTACATGTACCGATCGTGTTGCGTATTAGCAAATTCAATGCTTTCAGACATCAACCCAATTGTTCCCACAACAACCGCTGCTCCCACTACTCAAGGTTGATTTTCGGCTAAACATAAGCTTACCAATACGGATATATCGAATCTGGATTACTCTGCATGTTTTAATTCACGCAATCATAACGAAACTTCTATTCTAGTGAATAGATATCTAGATTGTTTGAGAAGAATGAAAAATTTGCAATAGAAAGGGAAATGTCTCAGCCCCCACCTCCTCCTCTCCCGCTGCATCCTCGATGTTGACCACGATGTCTGCATCCACGTACAACACTCCCGAGGCTGAGACGACCACAGAGGGAACTACAACGACACCGACTACTAGTCAGAGCAATTTAATTCTTTATAAATCTGATAGCGACAAAAATTTGCGCCGTAATGGTGAAATAGATAGATGGGCCGTTGTTTTTCGTCCATTTCACCAATATGCCGCAAGCGTTCATGAAATTTGTGTCTTTCACCCCATTTTTCATCTATTTTACAATTAATCAATCTATTACAACTCGAAATAACGATCTGTATAGTGGTGTTATAGAAATATGGACCCGAAAGTGAATATTTATATTTAATGAAACAGCAAAAAGACGTCCGGTTTTTAAAAAGCGAAATGTGGAAATTTTTTCGATGCACAACGAATGAAAATGAAGTGAAATGTTCAGCTGCTCCACCGCCTTGCTACCCTGACTTCGCTGAGTACCAGATTCTATTTATGCTGGAGGATGGAACGATTCAACAGAACACGCCTCCATTTGTTCGTTCCTTTCGATAATCACGATTTCAGACGTGCCCGCATCAACTATAACATGTGGAGTGAGTGGCATATAGTTCCCCGTAGTCCTCAAGATGCCATCCGGAGAGTCTGTACTGCGCTTGCCGGCTGGGAGATCAATAGAGTGTTTTAGTATGCGTCTGTATAAATCCATTGCTCTCTAATGATGCTGAGGATATTGTACTCCCATTCGGGAAGCGCCTCACATACACAAAGCAAAGCTTCTTTCTATCAATTTTTCTTCAATTTCTCGTGTTTGACGGTAATTGCGATTGGTTGCAGGGTGGTAGTGTGGCCAAGGCACTTGCCGATATCAACAAACTCGGACAGAACTCGCAAACATTCTACGTCTTCTCTGGAGTCAATGACGTAATTTCTATTCTATATAGCCCAAAATAAATCATCCTTGTCAGCGTCTGACCGTGACTTCCAAAGTATCAACAAAGGACAAGATTGATCAGGCCATAACGGACGTTGAGGTAAAACGGGTATTTGGTATTTATCAAGCCGATGGATGAAAAGAAGGACATTGAACCTTAAAGAAGTCGACAGATGAGAAGTGAGGGAGCGGGGACGAATGAATAGGCGCAGAGTATCGAATTCCCCGAGAGGAACCGAGAGAGGGACAGAAATGAATTAGACGCAGAGTAGTGATTTCCCCCAGAGGAATCTCCCCGGAAGGCTTCTATAAGAAGTGTATTACAGCATCTCCGATATTTCAATCATTGTGGCACAAATATTTATGATTGGGTCCTGACTTTGAGGGCAGAGCCTTGATTCTTTTCATCTTCTTGATCAAATCCTTGTGCACTTTCAGAATGGTTTCGACATGGGCACGAGTAACGGAAAATTCGACCTCGGGTCGTGAGTTTTTCTCTACAATAACACAAGATTTTTTCAAAATTATCATCCTTTTAGATATCGATTTCCGGATATATCTATGTCATAAACACAGAAAGATGTTTATTCCAAACTATACATCGGTATATTTGACTCAACTGATATGTCAGTGGCATAGTAAATTTGCTATATCTGTTTTTGAAATGCAAAAATAGCCTAATATACCGATATAAATACATTTTTACTTGTTGAGGAGTATATATTATTTTGTGTGTGTTCCAAAAACATAGCTATTGCATTTTCGCGAATTATCTAAGTTTTTACGAATCTTTAGTGCATTGGACAAGTTCCTCAAAGGCAACGACATCAAACAGTTCACTGATCCCGTCAAGTTTGCTGTCATTATCTCGGGAATGGCGTAAGTGTTGTTTCGTAAAAGACATGAGCGCCAAGGACGTTCGCGGCTAAATGGTAAAATGAACCACTTTGCCATCGTTACCATTGTTTCCACAAATATACATTACACCGTTATGGCGCAAATGTTCATGGCGCACGTGTTTTTCACACGTGTTATCAACTACTGCGCACTAGTCTATAGTCATCAGCAGAAAAAACGAGAAAAAATATGAGCGGAAGTGAAGTCACTAAAATGAAATGTTACACGAGTTTTGAATAACATCGAGGGCATTTTAATTGGATTTATGAGATTCTAAGTGAAGTTCTTGAATAACGAATGAAAACTCATCTGGATTGTCCACCAAGCATTCCTAGATTAAGCAAATCCGCCTGCTATAATGCTCTTGCAGTGCCACCGACAATTCTTCTTCCAATGCGGATGCTCTCAAGAAAGAAGGATTCACTATAATCGGCATTTCAGTCTTCGCAGATGCTGACGTAGGTGTTCGATTTAAAAAAAAAATTAACTGAATTATACAAAGCCACTTTTGATTCTATAAAATCATAAAATTAGCAAAAAGTGGGAAACGAGGAAGAAAAATATGTGTTCTAAACATCTAAAATCTCTTATATCAACGAAAAGAGGAACAGATGGAATAGAACAAGATAACTGAAGGTGACATAGCCTATATCATATAGGCTACGATGCACTCGATTGCTGACTACACGATCACATCTGACCAACCGAACGAAGCTGCTGACTTCATTAAGGGAGTGCTGTGCAAACTGTGAGCTGAAACATTATTCTATTGGCGATTTATGTCCATTTCAGTTCTTATTCTTTCGCCGGATTGAAAATATCTATTTCAGGAAGCCGCGAGCACATTAATTTGAGATCTATCGAAACTTCAAGTATTAATTCAATAATATATAATAATAAATCGTTCTGCCTTATTGTGTTATTATTGAATAACAGTATACGAAGCATTGTATAACTCAACGGTGATAGATTTTTTCATGAGAATCTTGCAATTCGTTTTGCGACTTAAAGTAC
Organism: Diplogasteroides magnus; assembly: GCA_014805445.1. Taxonomy (NCBI): domain Eukaryota; kingdom Metazoa; phylum Nematoda; class Chromadorea; order Rhabditida; family Diplogasteroididae; genus Diplogasteroides; species Diplogasteroides magnus. Next base: position 125 of record JACMIF010001430.1, on the reverse strand, counting down.
CTGTCCACACAAAAAATTACCCCCCTTTTTTTATCTCATTTTCCGAAATAACGTGGCGCCAATATCATGTTATCGAAAGTAAAAATGACCGGAAGTCTTTCCCTGCCCTCTGGCGAGCTGTCAAA
>JACMIF010001429.1:0-10300 GCA_014805445.1 Diplogasteroides magnus | reverse complement strand
TCGCCGAGCGGAGTCTAATGGGTTTTGGTCTAATGTTTAATGGCTTCTCTAAGCCGAGTTACATCATTTCGCGCTATTGTCGTTCGCGCTATTGTCGTTTGCGCTATTGCTTTCGCGCTTTTGTCATACCCCCGTAATTCTGCGTTGTATGTTCATTGATAATTACCATACCTGCCACTTGTGAGTATCTGCGCTAGAATAATAATGAGATAGTTCTTGGCCATGTAGTAGAGCTTTCGTGGATTATAGTGACAATTATTAATGAAGATACTATTGGCTAGTGATTGTTATAATTGAGATGACATCATCATCCTTATTGAATATTTACTAATTTCTTTTTTCAGATGACCAACACGAATCTGGCATCGACGGCGCGTTGCTGCCGTGGAATGAGAAACTGTGGCCGGAACTCGCCACGATCTTCCAGGTTACTGTTACCTTTTTACCGTAGTGCTATAGATACTATCGATCCACTACTAATGTTGTATGTATGAGAGTTACTGTGAATATATCGCTTGATTTTCAGGGCATGTATCTTAACGTGGATCCAACACGTCTTTCTCCTCCCAAGTATCTCCTGGAGTACGGTAGCCCATCAGGGGATGCGGTAGATGCTCCCGCAGCGAAGGGCGCGCTCGTCCGAGTTACAGTACTCTCTAACGAACGGGTCACGGCGCAGAACCATTTTCAAGTATGTTTCAGCTTTTGGACAAAGTCATAAGAGCTGTTGTTTCCAGGATACGAGACTTATTGCCTTTGCAACGGGTTCTAGGACTGAATTGAGGTTAAAATATTATTTTTTGTCTTTCATTTTGAAAATGAAACCCGTCTCATGTGCGATGCTTTTCAGCTTCCAACCGGGCGACGTACTTATGGTGCATCCGCACAATCCGTCCGAGACCGTATCGATTGCTCTGGCGGCGGTACAGTATCCCGATGAGGTCCTGGACAGGCCATTCCGCGCGAAACCATCCGACCCCGGAGTGCGGCCACTGCCTGCGGACGTATTGGGTAAGAATTATCGTACTTTTGTTAATTTTGGTTCAAGGACAAATTGGTCCCAAGCGGAAAATATACTTTTCAGGCCGGGATACGGTAACTCTTCGTCACTGTTTCTCCGTCCTCTTCGACCTGCAGCAGAGACCGAGAAGGAGCTTCTTTGAGCTTCTCGGGGCGATTTCGGATGATGAAATGGAGAAGGAGAAACTGCTGGAGTTGGCGAGTGCTGCGGGACAGGTATGAGTGGGGGATACTTGAACCCGGTGATTGTATGTTTCACCACTGGCTTATTTGTGCTAAGTGTTCCCGTTATTTGGTAGATGGTCTAATCTTGTGATCGAAAAAAATACTGTAACTTTGCAGGATGATCTAATCGACTACGTGACTCGCACACGGCGAACTGTGGCCGAGACACTCAGGGACTTTTCGAGGACTGCGACCAGGATTCCGGTGGAGAGGTGGGAGAGATTAGGGTAACAGAAAAGCGGGGCATTAATTCCATTCATAGTGAAATGGACAGATGTGTCTTTAAGGCAGTTGCAATGTTGGCAGAATGAATCCCAAAGTATATTTCATTTCTCTGTGTTCTCTATGGAGCGGTCATGTCTATGCTTCAGAGACGACGTGATTGAGAGCGCATAGAAGTGTAATGTACTTTGTGATTCACTCTGCCAAGACTAAACAGTTGAGATCCGATAGCTCATGGCTCACCCGACTAATTTTAAGACAGTTAGATATTAGGGTGGACAAAGGAAGCACGTAAGGAAGACTTCCTTCATTCCTGGCCGACTAGACCGGTCTAAAGGAAGTCTTCCCTAAGAATGATGCGTTAGGGAAGTCTTCCCTAAAAAATTCCCTTCATTCTTGACTGGAAGGCCGGTCTAAAGGAAGTCTTCCCTAACGAATGACCGCTCGACCTGCTTAAGAAAGCGAAAATGCTTCCTTTGTCCACCCTATTAGATATATGTTTCACCTCAAAACTATAAACTCAGCCACTGGTTGATTTATGCTTCTCTCGACGCTTGCCATGTTCGTATCAATGCATGTACAACTATTTACTCCTCTCTATAGTTTCTTCTGAACTTATGCTGTTTAACGGAATTTGATTATCGGTTTTACTTTAAAAAAATTCAGATTGTTCGATCTCCTGCCACGCATTCGTCCACGTGCCTTCTCCATTGCATCGTGTCCTCGCACCCAGGAAGGACGGATCGAGATTCTCATAGCGAAGGTGAGGGTTACGGTAACTCCAAGAGGATAGGGGTTACGGTAGCTCAGAGAGGGTGAGGGTTACGGTAGCTCCAAGAGGATGAGGGTTACGGTAGCTCAGAGAGGGTGAGGGTTATGGTAGCTCCAAGAGGATGAGGGTTACGGTAGGAAATTTAGAAAAATGAGATATCGGTTTGAAACCTGCAGGAAAGATATTAATTTCGTAACTTGTTGAAGGCTTTGTCCTTGGACAGTGAGAAGTAGAGACCTTGAATAGACTTATAAAATGTTATTTTTCTCTCAAAATCATTCCGAGCGGTTGTCTATCAGTTGCGAGATACGACAGCTGGAACAATAGTTGCAGAAATTGAATGCACTTCGTCAGTAGATTCAAGGTCTATAGTGAGAACGTAATGATGTTGACCTATTGATAGGTGGAGTACCGTACCGCTCGAATGGCTGAGCCGCGACGTGGACTGTGCAGTACGTATCTGTCGAGACTGAAGGAGGGAGATGAGGTGAGGATACGGTATTAACGATTTTATTGTTTACCCGGCTGGACGCAGATAGATTGTGTAGCAGGATCGAGGAACACTTTCAGTTACCTCATGTAACATGGATTGTACTGGTCTAGCGAGATTGAATGAGAGGGCGAAGAGAGATCATGAGATTATGCATCTTATCCTTTATCTCGCCTACTGTAGAGGTTGACTGAGTAGTAACGTATAATAATAGTTCTGTATAATAGGTCTCAGTGATATGGAGTTATTTGCAAACCAAAATGACTAGGTGTAATTGAGAACAACAGCTGAGAAACAATATCATTCACTCTTGTGGCATATATCTTACCGGCCGATTTTAATAACATAAGTCAATTCCGGTCAAGGGTAAGAACGCCATGGTCATTTGTGCCGTAATGGTGAAATATACACGAACACTATCATTGTGATTATCCACACACACGAAAAACATTTATCTCCGTTAATTGGGCACTGGAATCTAGAAATTCTTTCATTCAATCATGCGATGGTGGTGGTACTATTGTACGAGGGATCCTGAAAGCTATTGGGTTTTGAAATCATGATACATTATCATAAACTTTTGTGACATATATCGTACAGATCATATCTGACTACTTAGGGTTAGAATTATCCTTGACAACACGTCTTGTCGATCTCGATAGAGACAGCAAAGCTGTAAACAGCTAAAATGTTGCCGAATAACCGAAAAGTGGCTCGGATGAATGACAATAACGCTATAAACATTTGCGCCGCAATGGTGCAATGCACACTTGCGCCGTGAAAAACATCGAGAATTACGGCGCAAGTGTCCATTTCTCTCTTCACTCCAATGTCTCAACCCTTGATGATTTCATTCTCTTTTTCCTTCTCAGGTCCTCGTCCGCACTCGTCCCGGCACCTTCCGATTCCCCTCTGATGCACAGAGGTCGATTGTCGCTGTGGGACCGGGCACAGGTGTCGCTCCATTCAGGAGTCTCTTCTGGAACAGACACCAGAGGTACGGTGGGAGGGTACTGTAGATGATTGTTGCCTGGATCATGGGTGCATATTAGTGTTTGCGAGTAAGCAATTGGCACTCTAGGATGATCAATTGAATAGTATGCCGGAAATTCCGACCCACTTTCAAGGAACTGTATCGTTTAAATATGGAATTTGAAAAGTATTAATTTGTCACTCTAGTGATCGGAACTGTTCCAAACAGCTATTCTTTTCTTTTGCAGCAATTCACCGTCCGGCTCGCAACTGTTCTTTGGCTGTCGAGGCAAGGAGAGGGACTTCTACTTTGCAAAGGTTCGTGGGGATAATGTAGACATACAGTCTTGTTGAGAGTCTTGTAAAGACCGATAAATTTATAGAATTTTTTGTTTATAGTTTTAAAAAAAACAACCCTACTGTCATTGCGAATTTGTCCGTTTTACAGTCTATATCTTAGCCATGATACACAATGCCAATGGGTTTGTGCCAGGAGCTGTTGAGATTTGAATTTTCAGGAATGGCCTCTTGTGCGTGGAGTGACTGTGCACACGGCATTCAGCAGAGATGCGGAGCGGCAGGTAAACCTTTCTCAGGTCTTAGATGGAATGTCAGGTTACGGTAGGATAACCTAAAGAAACAGGTGTTGAGTGCTTGTACATAGCAACCTTATATCTGTCCTCCGAGCATTGATAGATATTTTTTCATGATTTTCAACAATTCATATTGCGTATTATCACCAGGTTTGGCAACTTCAGCGAATTTCAAATTGCAGAACGGCCACCGTCGTTACGTGCAGCACGTGATGGAGGAACGGGCGGAGGAGGTGTGGGAGACACTCAGGGATGGAAAAGGTTGGTACTAGGGGTTCAAAAACGGTAAATTTGTCGACATTCTTCTCCGGAGCGCGGTTGTTTCGCTCCATGATAGACGACCGCGCGGCGGAGAAGAATGACGACAAATTTACCGTTTTTGAATCCCTGGTTGGTACTGAGCATCGCACATGAGACGGGGTTGGGGAATTGTAAAGGTTGAACTCTGAGTTTAACTAGCAAAAATGTGGGCGAATGATTAAAAGTTTTCATGGAAAAAATTAATAACGAATTCGAGCTTTTTGTCACTAGCACTACGCTTTCCTTGGTTGATCAAACCATTTATGGTGTAAGACACGAGAGTGATGTATAATTGTGCCATAATGATGAAGTGGACTGATGCACCATCGTTGTCCCCATTCTCTTTGGCGCAATTGTTCATTTCACCGCTATGGCGAAAATGTCCATGGCGCTCTTGGTGTTCACTCAATTCAATGATCATTTGTACAGAAAATTAGCACACAGTCTACAATGCCTAGGCACAAGCGAGGGTTCCATAAATTTGCACTTAAATATACGACTTGAGCGAGTTACCTCAATAGAGGCTATGCAATATTTAGCTTATATTCCTCTGACTGATTCTTGTGTCTAATTGTAAACGTTAGGACTATGTAGTCAGCGCAGATTGATTTCACCAACTTTCCTACGAATTATCAACTAGAGCTGAAACATAACATAACTTTGCACTTGATAACAATACTCGCGATCACGCTTAAGAAATGTGTGTGCTGAAAATATTTCACTGCGTACAAATCAAACAAAATGCATTCGAGAGATTATCAAATAGTGCTGAAACATATACTAAACTGTCTGAATTTCTGAATGAAAACAGAGTTGAGCCAATAATCAATGTGCATGTCCTAAACGAACTATGAACTGGTGCTGAAACATAAAACTTTCACATTTTCGATTTTTCGGCTATGTCCAATCACAGCCAGGTGTTTATTGTAAAGCAAAATATCAAAGAGCAATCAGCTACCAAATAGCGTCAATTATGCTTCAGAAAATATATAATACATAATAATTCGTGTATATCAATCTTGTTGAAGAACAACATCATATCATAGGCGTACATTTAGCTAGGATTAGTTACGCTTATGTTTAAAAAAGAGAACAGAACATTTCTCTCCTGATCTCCTGTGACTTATGCGCAGTGAAAACTGGACGCTATGTATATTTGCGCCAAAATAGTGAAATTAACACTTTCACCGTGAGGCAGAGACGGTGCATTTGTTCGCTTCACCATTACTGCGCAAATGTCCAGGGCATGCGCTTGCTTTTTTCACGGAATGAATTTTTTGAACATAAACACTTAATTTTGTCACTGCACATAATTCTTTGGTTTCATCAAGAACTTCGATTCGTTTGTCGCGCATGACGCTTATTTCCTTGGTTTGGCTGACACTGCAGTGTGTCTTCCATCGCACCTCAAACGGGTTTCCTCCAGGCCTGGTCTTCGTTGCCGGATCGTCGGGTGACATGCCTAAGGCAGTGGCCGCAGCATTGGACAAGATTGCGTTGGAGAGAGGAGGATTACAGGTGCCAAATATAACATATTAGTTCTGAGAAATTCCAAATTTGGCAAAGACTTTTCATCAAAATTTCATAATGAAGTGCAAAACATATGCAAACTCATTTGTCCTCGTTCATCTCCTCAGTGAAACACTGCCAAGAGTAAAACTTCTTCAGGACTCCTGGAGTGACCAACTGGAGAAGGAGGGAAGACTACAGTATGAGACATGGTCATAGGATGAAATTTTTCTAAACCAATCAATATTCTCGAAATAAATAAGCGTGTTTTCGTCACGGGAGTACCTCAACTGTGGTAACTCGTTATTGACTGTTCGTCCTTTTCACATATGTTCTTTGATGATTGTTATGGATTGTTGAGAGTTCTTCTAGAGAATCTAGTCAAACGGAGTTTATGTGCTGTAGAAAAACTAATTATGCTGATAAAGACACTCATACTTATAAGCATATAATAAGTAAAATGATTATGACTAATTCGAAAAAAATATACATCTTTTTTTAATATTCAAGCGTCCGGAATCACGGTAAGTACAGACATTGCAAGTAAACATGAGTGCTGTTCTCCCTTCTCATGCAGTTTTTGCTCCTGCAAAAGCTGTCTCCGCACGCGACTGAAAAATGATCAGTTTGCAATCCCCTATGCTCCTTCAAAGGGAATTGCCAGAAATTCCATACTTCTTCCATATCTCGGCTCTTCTGTAGTGGCGGGCTCATCGCTAGCCAGAGGCAGTTTGATCTTGGGTGGTAGCATGTGTGATTGAGTCTGCATCTGATGTGGAATACGTTGTTCATAGTTAATTTTTGCATTTTGATCTTGAGTAGTCGCTTTTCATACGAGGAAATGAATTGCGATGATTGAAAAGTGTGTCTAAATGGGGGCTCACGACGCAGTGTAGCGTGACCAGACACGCGATAAGTACATGGAGGGCAGACATCCCTCCCAGCAGCGTGGGTTGTGCAACCTGCAACACAATTTAGACTTTTGGACCCTGAATCGAACCATTATATTGTCATTCTCTCATTCGTGGGCGAATTCCCGATCAACGAGAGACAAACGCTTAAGGGAGGGGGATGAGAACACAGTGATTGGCGTTATAATAATGAAGCCATGTAGCCAAACCTCGAATATGGCCACATACGACGAAGGGGCTTATAAAATACGATAAATGGACAAAACGGGCACACTAGAAAAATGTGACTAGGATGAATCGGAGTGGAGCGTGTGAAAACATGCAAAGTAAATAGTGAATCAGCGTTCGGGATCGATGGTTGGTTTGCGATAAATCACAAAAGGCCGATTTCTTCTCTATTTCCATTGATCAAACTCACGATTATGTGACTTTGTGAGGCTGAAAACGACACTTTTGCACAAAGTACACTTTTGCACATAGGACACTTTTTCAGGGGATTGTATTGTGTCCGCAAATGGGACATTTACGCACAAGCCATAAGTCGTACAGTTTTCATTTTCATGCTACGAACAGTAATGTTGCTTGTTTCGACGGGAAAAAAGTGACAAGTGCACAAATGGGTTCATCCCGACTTGGTCATGATTTGCTTGGCCCGTGCGAACCAGCGTGCGAAGTATCCAGTGAAAGCGCCTTCGAGAAGGTAGAATACTTCGATGGGCGACCTTAATCGATGAGAGGAATGACATCTGTGACCCCTTTGTTGATGCTAAACGAGCATGTTTTTCCCCTTTGCGTTCTGCATGAGGTATCACGAATTTGATGATGCGGGTTGAGAAATGTGGTCAACAAGGAGGGGGGGGGGTAGAGATGATAAATATGATGTCACATTTTCGAATTCTGATCATCTCAACCTCTTCAGACGGTTGTCTATGGCTTTCGAAGCGATTTTGAACGTTATTATATCAGGAAGCTTAGAATTAAGTAGTGGTTCTAGATCGGTAAATTTCCCGTTATTATTCTCCGCCGATTGTTGTCTGTCAGGGCGATAGATAAATGCGCTGGGGCGAAGAATGACGACATATTTATCGATCCCTGGTTACAATATTACAAAATACAACGCAACGGTTGAGAAATCAAGAAGATTGTTAGTTTCCCCCTTGCATTTCTTTTCTCTTTCGACGATTGGAATCAGTGGATTAGGTGAGAACTGAACGCTGTTCGTAGGTGCCTTCACGGTAGAGACATTGAAGTGACCCGATCTCCCACCTGCCGTTAGTCGGTCATTGGTCTATCTAGAGACGGTGGTTCAGTGGTAGAATGCTCGCTTGTTCGCGGCTGTTCGAATTTGATTCCTGCCTGATGCACCATGTTTGGGCTGTTGGGTTACAATGTGTGTGTTCTACCGCAATCCTTAGAGAAGAGAACCGTTTATTCCGCTTGGATTGTACTGAAGTGTGGCAGAGGATGCATAGAGGAGGCGGATCAAGAGCAGAGAGAGTAGAGAAAGAGATGGTATCGCTAGCCGACAAGGCTGAAATAAGAAGAGACCTATCCGGACCGAGTAGATATCTTTACTTCTTGTAGTCAAACGACATTGATGTATTTAATGATTTACGGATGAATGAATATGAACACACCACGAGTTGCCATCATTTATGTTTTATTTTTTCATCTTTCATCTTCCATAACCTCAATTCGGCCACATTTGCACAGACAAACACACCGCAGGGAATCAGAAACTATGGTTTCAAAACAGTAATAACGTGCAGTTATGATTCGTTTAATCCCCGCCGAGCGGTTGTCTTTACGTTCCATTGGCAACAGCTTTGTAGAGATGAGATGAATGACAAGTGCACTTTACTATCGTTTTTAAAACCTCTAAGATTCATCTACAGATTGAATTCGATTTCTTGAAACTTGTTGCTTCACGTATTGATCATTAGAAAACAAAATCTCAAACAGAAACACAAATCTGAATGATTGAATAAAGAAAAATACTGACCAAACATATTTTGGAATTCAATTTGCCACCACGGGGGAAAACGACAATATAAAGGGGGAAACCATCAGCAATAATCCTAAAAACAGCACATTGTGTGTTACTAACAACGAGATACAAATTATTCAGCGGAGACTAAATATAGTCGAGTACAAACCCACCATTGCCCACCCAAAGTGCTAGGAGCTCACAAATCATCCCATTCTCAAAACAATTATTCTTTCCGCGAAAGAGAATGGCATCGATTCCAAGCAAGGTTTCTAAAACCGTAAAAAGCACAACTCATTCGACTATCTTCGCCTAGTGGTTATCTATGGAACGTATAGACAACGGCTCTGCGGAGATTCGACGAATGGGAAATGCTCATCGTTAACGTTTTAGAAACCCTATTTCCAACCTCGCACAAATGCTGCTCGAAATATTAATCCCCGCTGCTCTAGGACTGTGAACCCCGCTAGACTAAAAGGTGCTCCAAACTCCCAGAGAGGGTTTTTATTGATGCGAAGTTTCCCCCGAATTCGCTGAACTCAATGTGAATTCAATTTGCAGTCCGTGGCGCCAATCATAGTTGGTATTCCGGACTGTTGGCCTCCGAGCCGTATGTGTTCTTCAGCAGGGCCTCGGTTAGCGTGAGTGACATTGATGAGACGTCGTTCATCGGGTCATGTGCAGATGTTGATGGAGAGTAGCCTTCTTCAGGCGAGGAGGACTCTCTGCAATACCGACGATTTAATTTCGGTTCCTGATGAGCTCATTTTTATCAAGCACTGTGGTATCTGTGGTACTGCATCCTCTAGTTCCAGCAAGACTGGAGCCGAATCGCATTATTGCTTTTCACAAGCTAGTCGTATGGATGATTTCACGGTTCTTGTTTTGATCTCATCGTACCAAATGTCTAATAATCAAAAATTTAACCATTAAAAAATATGAAGAACAATTATCGTGCTTGTCTCAAATACTCACTCGCATTTCTCCTGTACTTACCCATTTTTAGCCGGCGAGTGCTTCCTGCTGCTGTGCTTTCTTTTTGCTGAACCAGTTGGTGTAGCAGTCTGACTAGTCTGCAGTTGTATTTGCTGCTGTTGAATCTGTTGGAACTGAAAGATTTTCATTGGCTTTATTTAGTGATGGCATCTCTAAATATATTAAGACGCAGTATTTATAAGACCGGACCAGGGTTGAACCCTCCTGTCACTACTTTGTCAAGTTGTTTCGACCGGGCTCAAAAGTAGTGCGTTTTCGTGGATATCATAAAAGAAATTACTGGTGGAAAGTAGAGGTCACAAG
>JACMIF010001428.1:4197-17135 GCA_014805445.1 Diplogasteroides magnus | reverse complement strand
CACATATTGTTCACGCGCCTACTATCTCATTGTTCTCTAAGGGGATTCACACATTAGAACATCATATCATAATACCAAACGCTTTTGTAACCGATTGATTATTTGTATCTTTCCATTGTAAATGACCTACCACCCTAGTTCGTTTCAACGAAGGGAACCCATTCAACTGCTGACCGATTATTATTGTTTTTTCTTGATTGTATATGAGAATGGATAAAGAAATGAAATACAAAGCCAAAACGAGACATTTGCGCCCAATCCGAAACTCATTCAGTTTTCATTTTCACAGTTCGCCACGCACAGGAATGTCGCATGTCTCGTCGAGTCAAGAAACTTTACTGTTGATAGTAAATCATGGAAATGAAAGCTGAAAGAGTTATGGTCAGATGTGCGCAAATGGATTGATCACACAGAGACAGAATACAGTATCCCTACTTTCGTGCCGGGAGTCACCTTCCTCACCTTCTCATTCCTCCCACACAGGCGGCCGCATTGTGCAGTCTCGTGACGTTGAGCATGTGCGAGATGGAAGCGATGCCCCTCCCGGGCTCACTTATGAGAGTCGCCTGAACAATCAAGTCTTTAAACTGATGAACACTACAGTACTCCATGACAATCAAGAGTTGCCTGAAATGCACTATGGTCATTCCCACAGTGCTCAAGTGCTTATAAACCTTGAAAGGCATTCATCTATGCATACAATGGCGCTAAAAGCAATTAGGACATAATGATGAAATAACCGATTTTAAACGTATGGGAGTCCCAAACGTATAGACTATACGGTATAATGCACTTGTCTGCTTCGCTATCGTTTCAACAGCTTCATCAAAGTGTTCTCGCATCACAAATGAGAACTGCAGGATTCGCGTCGCAACACACTGCTATAACATTCCGCGAATTCCATATATTAATATATACTGCTTTCGTACTTGCCTATAAAATAATATCGAAGAGTACTCATAGAAAACGAAAACATTCCTCGTTCCTTATTGTAAGTTGAAAAATATTTGTTATTTCTTACCTCAACTCCATCCAAGAGCAATTCCGCCGTCGGTAGTTGCCTCGTGCCCAGTTTGTCCTTCAGACGCACCATCTGAATCAATCAATATCAATCGATACTGTAAGCTAAACATTCGTGGTGGGGTACCGTAATCCAGACAATAGCTGCAAGAGTACCTGAATGCCGTTGAGTTGCCCGGCGCCATTCCGCAGTCTCAACAGGAAGAGTGAGAGGCCCTTCGATCCCTGTAATATTTGCATGATAATGGGATAGTTCTGTTGCAGAAGCGACTAAGAGGTCGTTAGCGATGATAATATGCGACACTGATGCGAAATTGTCTCGGTGATGCTCGAATCTTCCATGTTTGAGATCACAACTTGAAATCAAGTAGAGGGGGAATAGAATGAGTTTAAAATCGAGCAATTAGCCATAACTACATGTGCTACCTCTCATGGGATAGGCAGCCGCTCCGAGAGAATTAGACGAATGAGAAATGCAAAAAATTTCCGTTTTTGAAACCCGATCTCAGACCACATTCTCATTACCATGAACGAACATTCCAAGAGTAATGGTTATTGTTGTTCGTGGGTTACGGTAGGATAGAGGTTACTGTATCAGCTACCCTCTGACCTCGGTCGTCTCTCCCTTCTCATCGACAATCCTTGCGAGAGTGAAGGCGACGTCAGCGTCCACCGCCGAGGAGAACCACTTGTAGCCGTTCAGACGGTACTGAAAATAAAAAAATCTTTTCATAGACAATATTTTAAATATACTCTCAAGCACTTGTTTCTATGTTTGCTGTACTGTTTTAATTTCCGTAATACTACGTAATACTTACGGTTGTTCAAATAATCGTCAGGTACCCCTCACTTCAGTTATCTAGACACATTGCGACACCTATCTCCCTGTTTTCTAGATTGCTGCTTTGAGTAAAAAAAACTTACAGCAACCAAACCCGTTTAAACGCGGTAAATAATGGACATACCATATCCTTGACACGGAGCATACAAACTACCGTATTCATCAAGCTACCGTACCCACATCCACCTACCGTATCCCCTGATTCGTGCACTGCATAAGTGTCCGTCGCTCCTCCCACATCGCTGCCTCCTCGCCTCTCCGTCATCCACTGACCGGACGTCCAGGCCCTGAAACGAAAGCTACCGTAACCCGAAACTATCGTAAACTAGAGTTTCGCTATCGGAACCAGTGCATCACAGTTGTCTGTTCACTCATTCCGAGCGGTTTTCTACTAACTCTGAAATTGTTTTCCAAAGAAGCCAAGTCGAGTTTTACTACTGTAGTACTACCGTAACACCCTTCTTGCATCTCTTGGTCTACCATACCTTGCCGGGTCCGTGCTCAGCAGCCGCTCGTACACCTCCGGGAAGGTCTTGTCCAGCCCCAGAGCCTAAAGATCATACTGTGCTCGCTTGCTCTAGTGGCTGTATTCTGAACTGTATAGCTCACAAGGAGTGCCATTGAGGATCTGGTGGAGAAGCGGGGGTCTATTACTGTACTAAGCCTTGTAGATATATCCTAGACGAAGTGCGGAATGCCTTCAAATCCACGGGAATCGCCTAGGGTAGTATGTACAAGAGAACACGTACAGCAACCCCCGCTTCTCCACCAGATCCTGGAGAGCACTCCTAGTAAGGAGTGGGACGGTTCGCTCCCGGCTCGTTGCCGTGGTTTTTGCCACTCACCAGTAGCACCTTGACCGCTCCATCGGTCATGGCGAGCGGGCACGAGGTGAGGCCGGACGAGGGCGCGTACATGAGCAGTTTGATCGTCTGAAAGGGATAGTCAATGGAATGACGTCACTTGCGCACAATTGAGACTAGACATTATAAATACTTAGTGTTAGAAATAAGCATCGTGTACTATTGTACTTGTACGTAAGTGTCGTCATCCCGAGTCAATCGTGGAAACCATGAAAGGCAGAAATTGACTGAGAAATTATCCACTTTTTCACATTCTTCAAGGAATTGTGCAAAGCGATATTAAACAAGAATTTGATTAAATATTAAAGAACTTGGTTGAGAGATAAGCACTAAAGTAGCAGTAACGATGAGAAAAGGTTGCAGTGCAACACAAATATCACTGCCCAGATTAAGATAATTCACAAAGGCAAACAGTGTCCTTCCGATTTATAAATAATCAAAATTAAATTAAATAAGTAATTAACAACTCAACTATGCATCCTGAAAGATTTGCCCCAATGGATATGCATTTCGTATACCCACAAATACCCACCTGATGAATTCTCCTGTGACTCGCGTCGCGAGACTGATCGTAGCCGATCGCTGAAAACGGCGCTACAGTAATCAATCGATATATCGCAGCCACTGTATCTCGACCTCGACAGAGCTCAAGAAGGTTGTTACTCCAGAAGTCGGTTTACCATGGTTGTTGATTTCGCGGGAGAACCAGCTTCTAGAGTAATAGGTCAGGGGAAAAGAATCTACACACGAGTTCGCTGGATCAACATGAATAAGCTAGGTCAGATGACTAACCGACAAGTCCTTCCTCAGCCATGATTCCCTTCAGTCTGTACCACTCGTCGCACACGATCAGATTGTCCGTCCTCCGTCCCCACGCATCCTGTGGTACGAGGACGGGCTTCTTCAGCTGAAATGGGACTCTCGACTGGAATGTCTCGGTTACGGTAGCATTTAGGATTTGGTATAACGTGGGCATGTTCAACTGACACACGACTCTCGACTGGAATTCCTCGGTTACGGTAGCAGTTAGGATTTGGTATAACGTAGGCATGTTCAACTGACACACGACTCCCGACTGGAATCCCTCGGTTTCGGTAGCATTTACAAATTACACAATTACCGAAGGAAACATTTTTTTAAAATACCATGACCAATTAGCAAACAGTTTCAGTACGCTAGTCATTACATTGATAAGTATTGCTAATCATTTCTGACGACTGATCATAAGGACATGTTATCGAACTTTCAACCTATTCAACTACATGAAATCAGCTGGGAACAAGTCATTCCTAATCGAAAAATGGAATTTTGTCCAAAACTCGTCCAATATTGTTCCTAAGATCAATTGCTGTTTGTGTTCAAAATGAGTAAAATGAGAATTAAACCAACTTCGCACTGTCTTGCCATGTCCGTGATCTCGTTCACGATGCGATCCCCGAATCGCACCAGATCGGCCGAGGTCTGCAAAACATACCGTAATCAAGGAAGTATCCTGTCGAGAAACAACCTTATAAATAGTTATCGATCGATTCTACCGTAATCCCAATTTCCAGTCAGAACTCACCTCCAGAACAATTTGTCAATGAAAAACTACAGTACAGTAACACTGCTAAGGAATACCCATCACATTAATCGATACTACCGTAATCAGGCAAATTCGGGCTAGAACTCACCGTCTCGTATTCCTTCTGCGGCAGCAGTCGACGCAGCGCGCGGTCCAGCACTGGATCATCTCTGAACGGTTACGGTATCTACTAGGGTTGGTATTTACGAACTCAGTTATGTTTCACCGATCCAATATCCTCAAAGATATAGCATCCGCGAAACATAGTCAACCTCGCATACAAAATATCTACCTAGTATCTAGTAAAATGATATAAAAAATTAATAACGAGCAATATATAAAGCGTAAACTGAGGAAAAATTCTGCCACTCCCATGAACTGCACGAACTCTGCCCATGTATGCACCGCAACCCAATTCTCCGTACCTGTAAGGATTGTGCAGCACCGGTGGCTCGAGCGAGAATCCTCCCGTCTTCGCGTGTGCGTAGGCAGACGCACCGACGAGAGTACTGTAAGAACCGTAAACTGATAAAGTTCCGATTGGAAATCTACAGTACCCCTTCTTGGAGGCGGGGACATTGTCGGTGGCGTGGGCGGGCATCGCTGGCAGTACTGAACAAAGTCAATTTCAAGGCGAAAATTCGAAAACGAGTGATAATCAAATATATTTGCTGCTTGATTATTTGACCAGTATGTGGAGCATAAAATCAACAGGCTATAGAGGTAGTTGAGAATTAAAGTAGGTACATTAATCGGTGAATAGTAGGGTGTCGCATGAGTCTTCTAGTGCTATTCTTCTAGTTCTAGTTCTAGTGAGTAATCGCCGCAGAGAGTGACGAATGCACTAAAAGGCCTAGTGAATGCATCTTATTCCTCGCTACAGAGGAGAAATGCGACGATCCCCAGTATGCCCGGATACAGGTAAATATTGTATTCATGGGTGAAAGATAGCAGTAAGAGAGCAGCAATAACAGAGCACAATTCCGACAAGAAAAGGGCACATTGATACTCGAATTCACCGAGTTTGAAAGGAAATGGAGGTGAAAGACGAGAGCACCATGGGACATTTGCTCCATAATGATGCGATAGACAGATACATGCGTCCAGCATAACACGACTGAAGTGCCCGTTTCATCACAATGGCGCAAACGTCCGTAGCATTGCTATCCTTCACCATATGTTCCTATCAGATTATCAGGTCGACCACTAGTAGTCTATCGTAGTCTACTAACAACCAAACACTAGGGTGTCGCTCATGGTGACTTATTCATCGTGACTCTACTTTCCGGGGAGCGGTTGTCTATCGCATGCAGAGACAACCGCTCCTCGGAGAGTAGAGACACGGCGAATGCACTAAAGTCACCATGAGCGACACCCTACCAAACACACACACTGTCAAATAGCT
This sequence comes from Diplogasteroides magnus, assembly GCA_014805445.1. NCBI lineage: Eukaryota > Metazoa > Nematoda > Chromadorea > Rhabditida > Diplogasteroididae > Diplogasteroides > Diplogasteroides magnus. The sequence continues at coordinate 11,442 of JACMIF010001428.1, read as the reverse complement.
GTGCATTAGGGGTTCTAAATCGGTAAATTTGCCGTCATTCTTCTCCACAGAGCTGTTGTATTTCCACATGATAGACAACAGCGCTGCGGAGAAGAATGACGACAAATTTACTGATTTGGAACCATTCTATGAATTCGGCGCCTGTGTACATTCTTGCTCCGACAATCCAAAAACGGTACACGGTATACCCCAAATGTTCTTTCTGATCCGATCTAATCAGGCAATAACAGTATGTGAGATTGCTAAGATAGACAACCGCTTGGAGCAGATTGGGGAGCTCAGAATTCTCTTATGCGACACTGCTACCAATTAGTCAACAGAGAGTGATAGTTGACCATGAGATTGCTAATCAATTGGCGCACAATAAGTGAATTAACCATCTCCAATCATTTGAAATGACCTAGAATTAAATATAAATAAATATCTCAGAAAGGGAGCTCCTACAGCGCGGAAAAGTGTGGTCGACATCTGCAATTGTTGTGATCATGTCACAGCATCAAACAACAAGCAACAGGGGACAAACGTGAAGCGGGATAAGATAAGACGAGAATAGTAGGGAGTAGAGTGGGCACCGCGTTCAATTCATTATAAACGCGTGATGCAAATGATGACAATACAAATGACAGTCGTTGATAATTATCAACGAACATTTCTGTCTGTTCTCTCATACTGACCGGTTGTCTATAATGAGCGAGAGAGAATGGCTCACCGATACCACAGAGAAGACTAGACGGACCGAGTTGAACAAACAGCCACAGAAAATGGAACGCTTTCGGTCTATGCGCATCGGTGAGCCATTTTCCCTCGCTCATTATAGACAACCGGTCAGTATGAGAGAACAGACAGAAATGTTCGTTGATAATTATCAACGACTGTCGTTGATCGCGATCAACGCACATTTGCATCACGCGTTTATAATGAATTGAACGAGGTGCCCACTCTAGTAGGGAGTCGCATAACATGCGATATGAGTGCATTCGTCGTGTCTCTACTCTCTGAGGAGCGGTTGTCTATAAAATGCAGAGACAACTGCTCCTTAGAGAGTAGAGACACGACGAATGCGCTAAAGGATCACTTTGCCTTTGCATGGATTCCAGGGGAAAGAGCATTGAACGAACTTGCGAGGAATCACATGAAAGAAGTGAGAGAATGAAGTAAAGATAGGAGGAGGCAATTCCCTTTTGTAGTTCCGTCCCATCCTTGACAAAGAATGGGATCTATTTGTGTGTGATGATCTATTCACTGTGACTGGATACAGCATCGCCCTCAGGCAAGTCTTCTGAATGACTACAGTAACCTGAACAATCGTTGTAGGAACTACCAGAAACACCAGAAGCCATACATCCTCATGAGCACAACTCTTCCCACTGTGTATTGGACTCATGTCACTCGGTATGAATGTCAAATGAATCCAATTGTCCTATTCTTCCATTAGGTCACACGGGTATTCAATGTCGTTCATTGTATGCCCCATGGGACTACACAGTCACAAGGTAAAGACCGTAAGTGACAGTCAATCGGAACGATTAATTCTTTCAGATTCTCTCCTCGTTTGGAGGCAATAGGAAGTGCAGAATGGAGGAGGAATGAAATTGATCAATGAATACTTTCTCACTACTGGTACGAAGAGAAGTAATGGATACTGTATGAATGTCTTCATTTAGGTCCTTCTCTCATTGAAGTCAATGACTATTCCATTTCTCAACTCGTATCTCAAGCTACATAGTATTACCTTGATGACATCAACTACTTCTCTTATCCTTGTCCAAGTACTTACGATGATTATCTACTCTCTAAACAGAGTAACTTTTAGTGGGAAACGACGTCGTTCACGTGTCCAAAGATGGAAGGTAAACTTCCACTCGAATATGACTGGAGAAGGTCAAAAGGTAAGAGAATGAATGGAGGAAGAGGATGAAAGTAGACAATTGAGGGTACAATATACATTGCATTTGGAAGTAATGTTCCATGGAAGTTCGCTCCTTCTCATCACATGAAAGTATTCGTAGAAGGACTCAATCATTTCAAGGATTACAGATACAATGGAAAGATCATTCCTCTACTCATCACTCATTCAGAATCATCTTCTCATTCAATGGAAGAACTGAACAGATCAAAGGAATTGGAAAACACGTTATGGTCACGAATTGGGCACCACAGAAGGAGATTCTATCTGATAACAGGACAATACTCTACATAACACATGGAGGACTTAAAAGGTAGAATTGAATGGAATGACTTGTGAAACTTTCTGTGTTTAGTATGAAGGAGTCAGTGTGTTCATCCACTCCAGTTCTATTTATGCCTCTCTTTGCTGAACAATCTCATAATGCACATCTTGCAAAGAAGGAAGGATTCGGAGAAATTTTATTCAAGAAGGAACTCAGTGTGGAGGATTTTGTTGAGAAGGTTAGACAATCAATACTCATTCCTTCTCATTCTGTATTCTAAGGTCCAGAAACTACTCAATGAGGAGTCCTACAGAACATCGATTAGGAAGTTCAAGGAAAGAATGTTGGATCGTCCCATAACAGGTTGATTCATGTATTTACTTCTCTTCTTCACTCATTTGATTCGTTCAGCTGAAGATTCAGTCGTTTTCCATACTCGTCGTACACTCTCAAAGCATTCACAACTGAATCGATTCAAGAGGAAAGGACAGTTCTTGAGTATCTTCGACCATCTACAGGTACTATCTTCCATTCCATTCAACACTCATTCACTCACTTTAGATCATTCCGTTTTCAATCCTCGTGATTCTTCTTTTCTTCCTCTCAAAATAACTCATTCACTATTCATAATAACAGTCCTGATGTCCCCAAGAACGGGTTAAACCCTTGTATCATAATAACAATGTCTGTATAAATACCTTGCTCATTTGAATTCTTCTCTAATACTACACATGGGTTGTTTGTGGTGTGGAGGATTACGGTAGTCCGTGTTTTCCGAATGGATGCAGCAAACAAACAACAACTTGTAACCTCGTGCATTCTTCGTCGTTCTCCTCTTATGAGTGGTCCTTTCTTTCTTCTTCCAATCAAATGAGCATCGCCAATCGATTGAGAACTGCTCTTGGAGAACACAATTTCTTCGGATTTCATTGGATAATCGAAAAGTTCAATGAGTTTGTTCATTTCTCCAATCATTTGATCATAAAGATGTTCAGTTATGACGTCACTCGTATAAATGAGATTGGAAAAGACAGAGGATGTGCAGAGTGGCTACTGAGATGCGGAGGAACTGTGAGGTGAGAGAAGAGAAGGGAAGAAGGAATACCGTATTCCTTGAGATTCGATCGATATAAGGAGGACATCTCTGATTACAATTCATTGATGCACAAGACTGCAGTGATTGATCCACGTGTGGAGACACAACAGGTTGGATTGAAGGGGGACAGGGAAGGAGAAGGGGAAGGGCCATTCAGGTCTTTCTCACTCATGCTAATGCAGTCAATGCATGTGTTACTGCACATGGATGTAGACACTTCAGTAAGTGAATGACCTCCTTTCCCTCCATTCATTCACCCATTCAGATGGTCTAACTCGCCTCGTAGATGCAAGATTCGTCAATTGTAAGAATCTCGAAGATGAGGGCATTCACAAGTTCGTAGAGGTTGTCTTCCCTCCTCTTTCATTATTGATTGATTCTCTTACAGTATGTGGGATCATCGATTGAATCAGTTGAAGTATCTTCATGTCGATATCTAACAGAGAAGGGCCTTTCTGTCCTCAAAGACTGTCCTTCCCTTCATTCTCTTATCCTTTCTGATCTTCGTAAAGTGAAGAATCCCCATAGACTATTCGACACTCTCAAAGAGAATCTTCCTTCTAACTGTCAATTATTCTATCCCGATGTCACCAAGAAGACCAAATAAGTAGTCAATTGTGTACTTATTTCCCCTTGAAGTACCAATTACGGTTTCATCTATCCATACGAGTGAGTCTGTGTACAGTTTATGTATATTTTTGATGATAAAGAATAGTAATGGTAATGGTGACAATGTCTGATGGAGACTGGAAGACTAACATCACTTATGAAAAGAACAATGAATTGAAATGAATTGAATTGATGACTAGTGTTCTTATCAGATTGTCAGGTCGACCACTAGTAGTATATCGTAGTCTACTAACAACCAACCACACACTGTCAGATAGCTGTGCAGTTCTAAATCGGTAAATTTGTCGTCATCCTTCTCCGCAGAGCTGTTACCTTTACCGATGATAAACAGCGCTGCGGAGAAGAATGACGGGACACATTTACCTATTTAGAACCCCTACTATGCCATTCGTCACTACATTCTCGCTCCGACAATCCAAAAACTGTACGCGGTATACCCCAAATGTTCTTTCTGATCCGATCTAATCAGGAGATAACAGTATGTGCGATTCCAAAACCACCCTCGGAGCCGTTGTCGCTCACTTCGATAGATAATCGCTCGGAGGAGATTAGGGAGCTGTTAGAATTCTCACATGCGACACCCTACCAATTAGTCAACAGAAAGTGATAGTTGACCATGAGATTGTTAATCAACTGGCGCACAATAAGTGAAAATTAACCCGCCTCAATCATAATAAAAACATAATAAATCTAGAATTAAATTTTAAAAATAAATACCTCAGAAAGGGAGCTCCTACAGCGCGGAAAAGTGTGGTCGACATCTGCAATTGTTGTGATCATGTCACAGCATCAAACTACAAGCAACCGGAGACAAAAGTGAAAGGGGAGATAAGATTAGACGAGAATAGCAGGGTGTCGCATATCATGAGGTACAGGAGTATTTTAGTGCACTCGGCGTGTCTCTACTCTCTGAGGAGCTGTTGTCTATAAAATGCAGAGACAACTGCTCCTTAGAGAGTAGACACGACGAATGCGCTAAAGGCTCGCATGCGACACCCTAGAGAACAGTTAAGTGAAGCAAGCACTACTAGTAATTCTCGCTCAAAAATAAGGGAAAAATTCTCCGTTCTTTCATCGAGACCGGACAGACATTTTCCTATGAATTTCTCCTGAATTCATCTTCAGGCCAATGTAAGCATGCTCAAATTACAGGTATCTCATCTGCTGAACTGCAACGGCTTCTCGATATCGATTGAGGGCAACAATTTTTTTTCAAAAAAAAACCATGATTTATCACTGTCATACTCTTCCGTAATCCGCATTTCGAAGGTTAAAAACATGAAAGAAATTGTGGAGGTGAAGCAGGAATAGAAGTCATTGAAATGAAACGAAGTCACTATTAAACGGATTTGCTTGAATAAATAATATCTACACCAAATGAGCAGTTATTCATCCAACAAAAGGGATAAGGTTAACCTAGTAAAAATGCTTGGGCCATGAAAACATCACATGATAGAGAATGAGAGATTGTCAACTAGGTGAAGGCAACAGTGTCACGTACACATAAACCAAAAAGTCTCGTCCCGAAAAGTGCCGATGTGGAGACTCGAAATCAATCAATATTCGGGAAAACATTTTTCAGTCGTTCCCGCTAGAAATCGCGTTCACGAACATTGTTTGTACGACTTCTAATCATTTTCTGAGTCAACCTATTATTCCTTAATGTTAAGGATGACCCAGAAATTGTAGGAATTAAACGAAGTAAACAGTTCTGACTTCGAGTCCCCACTCGGCGCAAAAATGCACAAAGTCGGGAGAGACAAAAACAAATACGCATGCGTAAATACACACAAAGTACACGGGGATGACAAAAATGCTGCAGAATATTGTGCAAAATCTAAGCAAAGGTTGCGAAATGGTAAGTAGCAACACTGGATGAGAAAGATGTTGTTGTTGTTTTTGTTGTTCTAAGAACCTAGATAAAGAAACGAGAATATGACACTTGATAACGACCGTTTTGTCATTTTTTTGTAGTAATCGTCAGAAAAGCACAAAAGTACCAACAATGGTCAGTTCCAAAACGGCCGTTACCAAATGTCACGATCGCAAAGACACAGTCACCGCTAAAACCACTATGTGAAACAGTTGTAGTGTGTACAATATGACAAGATGGTGCAGGGTGTATAGGGTAAGAGAGGGATACTGTAGGTTGTGCAAATGATCGTTGTAGGAAAAACATTCGCTCGTTGGGCTGTTGACAGCAATAAAAGCGCACGAGTTTCCAAGCAATTTGCACAACCACAGATTAGATTGTAAGCTCGTACAAAAAATAAGGTTCAGGAGATTACTGTACCCTCAACAATACATATATTGCTATCTATCTACACCGGGTATGTGGAAGTCATAAAAGAAAGGAAAGAAGAAAAAAAACCTTGTCCTATGCATGCAATTCCCTTATTCAGGGTGGTTCAACAACCTGGGGGAGGGATACTGTAAGTGTCCCGGGTCAAACTTTCAGTTCCGTCCACAACACGAGTTCAGCTGAGTGGAGGCACGGTCGAGGAGATTGACGTTGCCCGATGTTGACTGGTTCGCCTTGTACGATGAGTATCTGCAAATAGACAAGTTCATACGTGGGCAAGGATCGTGACAATAATTTCAATGCAGAGTGCCTCTCACACAAATTTGGATTCATTTGCAAAGCGGCTAACAAAAATGTGATCATTTCATCAGTAAAAATTGAAAGATTCCACTCTGCAGAGTGACCCCGTGACATTTGCAGAGTGACTTCGTTATCTTTCTAATGCGGACAAGTTATAATACAATAACCGAGCAAATTGGCTTCAAGGTGCACGAGACCAATGTAAGTTCCTTGTTTAAAATTTGATCACAAATTTCCCAGTTGATAACGTCTAACATCGTTTGTTGATATATCGCTTTGATGTATGATAAAGTAGCACATAAAAATATATTAATTTCAAAAACAAACAAAATACCTCTGATCGGCAGACTTCATATCGTGCGCAAGACGAGTCGCGACCTGGAAAAATCATTAATTAATTAGAAATGAGAACGTAATCTAAGGAATCCAACAGACATATATAAAGAATCCCGAAATAAGTGATATAAGATCGAAGTAACGATGATGGAAATCGAGCAATTCCGCCGTCCTGGTCTACATTTTGGATATATATATATATATATATAAAAGTAAAGGTCCAATGGACACTTTAGTCGCAGTCTCTTCGACAAGCGTATTTTACGGGAGGTGAGATGACCGAATGAAGGTGACAACTGTGTCATCGCGCCCCCGCCCGCGGTGGGAAAAAGGGGGGGGGGGGGGGGGGGGGTGGAGGGGGGGCGGGGCGGGGTGGAGGGGGGGGCGGGTAGAGGGAGGGGGTGTGGGAT
>JACMIF010001427.1:8211-23849 GCA_014805445.1 Diplogasteroides magnus | reverse complement strand
CAGTCGAGTCATTGATGAAGAGACCGTGGAAGTGGAGGAGACAGTTGTGACGATCTCAAGACCAACAACATGGAAAGGCGGCAACGAAAACAAGATGGCGATGGTGTTCACTTACAAACTTATGGATCGTGTGGTCACAGCAACGATTGAGAAGGAACCATCTGCAGTTGTTCACGTTGTGTGCTAGATATTTTAATTAACTATCATTTGCTATAAGCAACACCATCATTTTGCATACATGCTTTGTTCTTATAAATCTTTTTATAAACTACATTGGGAACACTCTCACGTATCATCGTCCTCGAACATGTGGGCATCTGACTGACTCAAGCCATTTTTGATAAATGAAGAGGCTCATGAAGTTTTCAGGGGCGGACTACCACAGTAAAATTATCGGCAAATTAGCGATAATCATATGAACTTTTTGCTGTGCCAAGCCTCGCTTTAGTATCTCACTCCAGTGAGATAGTGTCTCATATATTCTTGCCCGTGTCCAGGGCGGTCGTAAAAGTGCAAAAATGTGTCGAATTTGAGCAATTTTCCTTCAATGGGAATCAACCGAAAATTCCATAATATGCGGTTCGAAGGTCTGCTTGGTGGGTAGCATTTAAGAAGCACGGAAAGAAGGCATGGTTAGACGAGGACAAGAAGATTCAGAGGAAGAATGACGACGACCACGATGATGAAGACGGCGATGGGGATGATGTGGTGGGCAATAGCCCTCAGCTTCCTCAGAAGAAGAAAGGTCACCCCCCCCCCCTCTTCTGAGGAACACGAGGATGATGTTTATGAAGCGAAATTCGGGATCAAACCTCATTTCTTTTTTTAAAGCATTTTTCATTTATTCTATACTCATTTATTTTATTCTCATCTATTCTCATTTACAGGAGTTGGATAGCTCAGAGGAAGGGGACCGAGCCCGCGATCTTGCACGCAGAAACACTTTCCCACGTACCATACCCAGGACCATGGGCAACGGAGGAAGATAAGAGGAAGAATCAGCTGTGTAGATTTATCTACAGACTATTACCACCCCTGATATGAAACACATTTGTTATTCCTTTGAATCAGTTCATTAATTGTTGACGGTAATTTTTTATTTATTTTTCATAAAAATTGCAAGCGAAAGAGAACAATTCATTCAGTAATAGCAGCCGACTTCTTGGCGGTTATTAGTGAAGCGTATTCCTGTGTCGACTACATCCAGACACACGTGCGATGTGGCAGTGGTATAACAGAAGCGAGTGCAACTGGTTGAGCTCATAGCGAGTATTGTTACGCACTCCTTCATCTTTATTTGTTGATCGCCAATTTGCTGCTTTAGCACTTCACGTTCGAGGACGGAGAAATTGCCACGCTGGTGATAGAAACATGACTTCTTTGTGTGAAGCAGAATCTGCAAAAGTTTCAAATGTTAGCAAACAGTAGTAGGAGTGGGGATGGCAAGCGGAGGCGTGTTTTTCTGTCGTCTTTTTCCCTCGGACCTGTTTTCCATCACATGAGAGAGACAATCGCCCAGAGCAAATTACACGAATTACACTACAACTTCACTTCTTCTTACTCTCCTTGCCCTAGTCAGTTGCTTATCACCTTTTTAGGGTAATAATTTTATAATACTGCGGCACTAAAAATAGAACGAACCTGAACGGCTTTTCTCACCGCCACAAGCGCCGGTCCTTGAACATGCTCAATTCTCAGCTCATACAAGTCGGTTCTGCTCACAACAGTAATCAAGTGTTCGTCGGTCAACTTTATACCCATGTTCAGGCTTTCTAGTGTACCTGCTGCAGCTTCTGAAAAATACGTATAATAATATATAAGATATTATAGGTACTACCTGCCCAAAATCTGCCGTTGTTGAAGGGATTTTGATACTCCGAAGAAGCTTTGAAGCCCTCGCACATGCTCAGTTCACGTCTTGGTGAAAACAGCAATTCGTACTGCAATGCTAGCGGAACGTTCATGTTGACACCTCTGATGCAAAGGCGTCTAGCCATGGCCAATGCAAAGCCGATAACATTTAATGTATGAGGAGTAATTTCACCGCGAAGATTTATGTAATCAACCCATCGTGCTCTGAAGAAAAACGAATTCTGAAGCTGCGCAATTGATTTTGAGCAATAAAAAGTTACAATACACGAGTCGCTTATGTTCCAATATTATATAAGGCGGCGAACTTAAAGTTGTAATTGTCGGTTTATTGTTTTGTTTTGTTCTCTCGCTAGGAATAACGCAAAAAGCCTAAAACGTGAACGGGTGGAAAACAAGAGCGTCATTGACATTTGAGCCATAATGATGGGATGGACACTTGCGCTAGTAAGAAAACTATGGCACTTTGGTCTACTTTAGATTTTGGTGCATATGCCCATGGTGTTGTAGTCTTCCGCCAGCCTGAACACTAGGGGTTCTGAATCGGTAAATTAGTCGTCATTCTTCTCCACAGCGCGGTGGTATATCGGGAGGTGAGACAACAGCGCGGCTGTAAAGAATGGCGACAAATTTACCGATTTATAACCCCTGATGAACACCATCGATCTGACTCAAGCAAAATTTCTTCTTCTATCCAATAACGAACTTTGTAACTATTCTCACACACTCTTCCACAGTATGACGAACAAACGTGATTTGTGCGAGAGTCGCCCAACATTTTGTTTCTTGGCTGCCCCCGGGCATTGGATAGTATATGTTGTCAAGACCATAGCAGTATCTGCCTTCGAAGTGCAGTGCCATCCGTATCCGTTTCATGTCCCACATCACAGTAAATTTGTCGTTGGCGAGAGCCTTGATATTGAAAATTAGCGAACATCTTCTGAAATGACACGAATTTTTAAATCACATTAAAATGTTGAAATTGCTGAAAGACGTGAAACCTTTCATAACATATTCCGGAATTATCGTCGATAACGTCCCTTAATCGTTTGGAGGCCAGGCGAAGATCATTCACTTCTTCATTAGAGAGATGACAGATGCATAAGACGATAATTTCCGATGGAAGTTGCAGAATCGAAAGGGCGTTTGCCATTTTCTCAATGAAAACAGAAACCATTAGATGGACTCGGATGGATAAGAATGAAAAATGCTTAATGTGAGGGAGACACAGCGTCCTGTTACGACAGGGGTCATAGTATCACACGACCTTGTCAATCGATACTAGTCTGGATAGGTCGGAGAAACGAGGGAGTGCACCGTGAGGTCTGAATTACCTCCAAAACTGAGGGGCTGAAAGCCGAAAGAATTCGTACTAACATCTTTATTCAGAATATTTATTACGTTACATATGACATAATAAATTTAAGAATTATTAGTTGGGACTCTGGGCCGTAATCATATTGTGGAAATGTCCAAAGGAAAAAACCCATTCCTTTTGAAGCTATATACTAATACTTATGCTAAAAATATTAAAATTTTCTGATTAACAAACGTTTTTGATCAACGTCGACTCGTAAGTGCCGATGCAAAGTGACAATTTTGTAGTAAATGATCAGCGATGATGCAGAATCCGGTTCAATTTCAATGCGTTCATTTCCAATTTGATTCATCAACACTTCTTGTACGCTTTGAAGATCGGTGAAATCACCGCTTTGATTATAAGAACATTTAATATTTGAAGAAAGTAGAATCTATAACATGCTACAATAATTTGAGGGAAAAGGCATGCCCAGCCCCAATCTATATATCGTTTAGTGTATAAAGAAACGCCAATCAAGAACTTATTATAATTCGGCCGTTTATATTCGGCTGAATTCACAGCTACTATGGTAGACAAATTTTCTGAGCAGGTGTACTCTTAAGCTCTGATTCTTCGCCGTGTGGTCGTCTCTCATCGAACAACAACGATTAGATGAGAATTAGGAACAGGAAATGCACTTACCCTGTTATTCGCCCACCCATAATAGGCACCTATCAAAAATCAATATTACCGAACCTCTATCGCTTCTCTTACTGCAGCAAGCGATGGTCCTTCCACAGCATCAATTATCAGATCATTTAAGTCTGTCCTGCTTACTACAGAAATCAATTGGGCATCGCTCAATGTCAACTTCATGTTTACGCTTTGAAGTCTTCCAGCTCCAGCTTCTCAAAAGACCCAATTTTTAAGACCGGACATGATTGGAGCATATTATACCTGCCCAAAATCGATCCCCACTTAGTGGATTTTCACTTATATAGCCGCCGTCGTTGTCCACAGTGAGCTGCCGTCTTGGCGAATAGAGAAAGTGGAACTGCATTTCGAGTGGAACGTTTAAATTCATTCTGCTCAAAGTCAATCTCTATGTAGACTTCAATAGAGGTTCGAGCGTGGTCAATGACTGAGTGTCTATTTCTCCGTGAAGATTTATACACGAAATCGATCTCGATCTGTATGTATTTGTTTTAATTAAATGAACAATTGTACTTACCTTATAATAATGTTCGTTTAGCATCAGACCAACGAAGGCGCTTTTCATATGCACATCATAGTCACCCATTTCTTCATTAGAATGCGGATGTTCAGTCTTGACGCCGTAGCAACACTCGTCTTTGAGTTGAAGCATCCAGTAAAATCGTTTCATGAATTTAATTAAATACTTGCCGTCGTAAAACCATTCAAAATCTAACTCCAGCGGACTCCTGGAATGTACATATTCACTGTGCATATTTGGCAAGAAAGTTAAAATGGAGTGTCTACCTTTGATAGCACATCTTATGATTTTCATCGATTACATTCTTGAATCGCTTGGAGACGAGCCGTATGATATTCAATTCCTTATTATTAGACAGAAGACTGAAGCATGCGATAAGAATTTCCGATGGAAGATGCAAGATCGATAGTGCACTTGACATTTTCTAAAAGAAAACTAAACACCCTTTATGTTCCTCAAAACATATTCACGTAGTGCGTTTATCTCGGAATAAAGGCAAGTGCGTTAGGGAGGCCGAGCATCCACTGCTGGGTGACACAGGTCGATACTTCATGGCTGTGCTAATCGATATGAGCAATTCGTTGACAGACAGCGCAACTCTTTTTCAGATATGCTCTGCTATTGCGAAAGCGTCGTGCATCGCGTCTTTTGAACGCACTCCCAAATTTCATGATATAATTGGTTACGGAGACATTGACGGAGACTTGAATGATTTTCATGTGAGAATGAGGATAAAGCGAATTAAGAAACTGACAGTTAGAGACATGAGAGGACGGACGAATTGTGAGTTGTGGGATATGGTGCGCGGACAGAAATAACAAATAATAATAATAATAATGTTTATCGCAAAGTTTTTATCGTGATCAATGCAATAGACAACAAACAATGAAATCTTTTCGGTTCATCAACCAGCGTTTGTAATTGAATAAGATAGTGACTATTAATTAATGGACGAATTTAAGAGTTGAGGGATCAGTTGCGCACATAGAAATAGCAGAGTGTCAATGAAAACTGCCAGGTATATTCACCACGGTTTATAAACTTTTGCAATTATACTGTCAGTCTTTCGTCACAAGCGGTAGCCTCCCCATTCCTCCTACCCCTTCGTCTCGGAATGGAATCCTCCATTAGAAAGGATTAGCCAATCAAGAGGAGTATGGCCACATAAGGAACTACTGTAAAATTACCGTTAATAAAAAAGCGTTTCTCGTGAAACTTCATTTCCACATTTTGTAAATTGCACCCCGCTCTTTCGAGGGTTGTTCCTTCACGAGTACATGAATACCAAAATTGTTATTAATTTGCGCTTCGTTTGTGTATCACATGCGTACTGAAAAAATATTTATTAATAATCATGGATTACATCTTTCTCCTTGCTCACATACAGTAATTGCCAGAGGAACTAGCGCTGCAAAAATAATCTTTTACAACTTTTGCGATGGGTGAAACTTACAAGGCGCTCCAGATCTTGTCTTGGATGGCCTTCGTTGTCGTTCCATTGAGTGTCGCCTGATCGGGTGCCATGAGGACACATCCTTGCAGTTTCACGAGGTCCTAAAGCGTTTATTTGTTTTTTTTTGAGGTATTACGACATTCTCACCGATGGTTTTTAATCGGTAAACTTGTCGTCATTCTTCTCCGCGGAGCTGTAGTCTCTCCCTAATAGACACCGGCACAGCGGAGAAGAATGGTGACAAATTTACTGATTCTAAAGCGCTAATTCTCACCACAAGGGCGTCCTTGTTGACATTTGGCCCGTATCCGACAGCGATGATTCCATACGAGTGGTCGCTGTAGATATTTGATACTTGCAGCTTAGCCTTCGTCAGATCAGCACCATTGAAGCTGAACATATCTTCATTTGAGACCATGGGTATATAGGGACTTTGTCTTAGCAGTAAGAAGAACAAGAAGATGATTGTTGATGGCTGATCTGTAGCCATTGGATGGACTGCTGTAGCGTACAGAGGCGTACTGAAGGGCACTGAAACGGGCAAATGGATTGTCAGATTCGGGATGATAAAAGGAACTTGCTACTTAGGTCACATTCTATTATGCATCCTAACTGAACTTCTTTACCCAGTACACTCGTTACGATTTTTGACCGACTGTCTCTCTCTCATTCTGCGAACTATTTCGTCTTTCGTCTGACCTAGGTGCGCGTTTAGCATATGGCATATACCAAGCATATACAAAGACTATCTATGTAGGAAAATGAAATTCTGAGTAACAATTCTGCTGTGCTGCATAATAATAGGTCACCTTCCGAGGAGCTCAGTGTTTCCTTCATCCCAGAAGTCGTCCAATTGCACAAAGTTCGACAGCAACATGTCATAGTTATCAATGGCGGACAAGAAGGAAACTGGGAACGTGTTTCCCTAAAAACAATATGCAATATTGCTCCAAATCATGAAAGAGTCGTACAGGCGAAGAAGGTAGAGTGATGATTCCAACTCTACTATTGGCCTGGTTGACCGTGTAGATGCTCATGAGCTGTCTAATGAAGGGCATGCCCTGAAAGGCATTGGATGAAATGCCCTGAGAGTATCTTCTTACGATGTTGTCGTTAAACTTTTCATCCTCCGTCTCGTCGATGAGGAAAACGATGTCGAATTGTATGTCCTTGGGAGTGAAGGCCTTTGTGGTAGTTGGAGGCACAGTGGGAACGATTGCTGTAATATTTGATGATGCAGTGTATGCACGTTGGCATTCCTTCTGCCTTCACTAGTTGTAAGAATGACTTTTTTCTATGATATTTTTCACAGTTCCAATAATATTACCGCACCTTTATGGACATAGGAGCAGTGAAACATACCTAGAAAATAGTCATTCTGTCTACCCTGGTCAGGACTTTTTTCTATAAGTTATGTTGAACATTGCATCACATTGGCGTAGTGGGCCAACTAGGAGGACATTGACAGCTCACTGCTTGTAACTGGGTTTGATGTCATTGATGTTGAGGTCATCGTCGTTGATGGCACATTGGCTGTAGGAGTCGCTGTTGTAGGCACAACAGTCGTCAAAGTCGTTTCCGGAGCTGAAAATAACAATTCTTTAGTTTGTATTGTGACCTTGAATGATGAAACCTGCTTTTGACGTCCCGATCGAACTAGTCGTGTCCTTCCCAATCCACTTCTTGATACTCGTCACAATTGTCTTTCTGGCCTCTTGCAGTGGCTGCGTGTCATTGCTTGATGGGGCGAGGGCATCCGCACCGTGGGCGCCTTCTGCAACGATTGTTCGATGTTACGGTAGCTTTCATTATTGATGTCTGATTGGCCTAAACGAACATTGAGATTCTTCAATTTGGTACTCATCCATTTTCAGAAAAATCACTACTGAGCGAATGATAACTTCATGGATTCTGCTTCAGACAAGAGATAGTTTGAGAATATGGTAGCATTGAAACATATACGAAAAAGTAATTAAACTGCCAACTAACTGAACTCCAATGTGTGACACATGTGTACACACTAACATACCTTGAATGACGATCGGCACCAGAGTCTGGTTGTAGTCTCCCTGATCAACAATGTTGCAAGGCTGCCATGGATCAGACGTGCCACTTGTGAAGACGACGTTCGTACCCTGGAAATTACGGTTGGCAGTTGTTATGCCAGATTGACTACGTTTCGCGAAAATTGCAGCTTTAGATATATAGAATCAGTGACACATAACCGATTTCGCATGCAAAACCATGATTTCCTGGGGTTGTTGTTTCTGAGTACAGGGTTCTTTCACCTATCAGGAACTAATTTTTCACAAGATGTCTGAGATTCAGGAGCCAATGTGATTAGTGTTGGCTGTTGGTATGCGATAATGGTTACGTTTCACGAATGCTATACCTTTCGAGATAAAAAAGGTAAAGGTCCACTCTTATCAAGCGCATGCGCTGAGGAGGGGAATCTGCTGAGGCATTTCATAGTAGGCGATTCGATACTGCTGGTCCCAAGATATAACATAGGATGAAATGCAACCTCATATCACATGCAAACTGCCAACCCTACTTCTGATCCACGAAATCAAAGATACTCAGATACCTAGAATACCTTGTACTTGTTCTGGCTTCCGAAGAGATAATTGCTCCTCTCCACTCCTCTTTCCACGTGACCCATCGTTGCGCCGAAGACGAGCTCACACGTGATGATGAAGTGGCTCAAATAAGTATAATACATAATAATGTCTTACAGTAACCGTCTTACTTCAACGGTACTCCACTTCCGAACAGACCACTGCCGTAGTCCGTCGACTGAAAGAGACCGAATTCATTGCACTGCTGCCACATCCAAAGGACTTCTGAAGATACATTTTCAAAACCAAGAAAATAGTACCATTGTAATAAAATAAAGGTGATTCCTTTTCAATATATCATAATTTAAGCGTGAATATTTGTGGATGCGTTGTACTAGGTCTACATTAATTTTAAATTGAAAAGGGAAGTCTACACACAGGAAAATAACTACTGATTTGTTTGTCGTAGTTTTACACTACGATCTAAACTACGACCTAGTACTTTTTTAAAGTCTTTATTCCGGGGTCAGGGGGATAATCCATGGGGGGATGTGTTCCTGCCGGTGGACTGCTGGGACAGTCGATTAGGAGTAACACCCTGGCGTTGCAAGCGTTTTCTCCAGGGGATCTTTGTTCGCGGGCACCGCTACCAATTGCCCGACCCACGGAGGGATGGCGCCTTGGTTGGGCAGGGGCGGGGGTCGAACCCGACCTAAGGGTAGTAATTAATTACATCAGACAGTAGTATCAAACTACCACCAACAAATCGGTAGTATTTACTACTGAAATCGGTAGTAATTTATATGTGTGTCTGGAGACTCCATTGGAGAGGAAATGCGAAGGTTAAATACATGAGTGAATATGGAATACGTTTCAAGTCTTGAATAAATCGCATCACCTTTCAAAATTAGCAGTAGACTTCTCTTGTCGAACAAAAACAAACAATCTCACCAGCTCTCTCAATATCGTCGTGATCATCGAACGCGTCGTCGTCTGGGTCATCTTCAATGTTTTCATTGTAATATCTGGTGTCATTGGCTTTTCGAACGATAATAACTCATACAAGTGATTGAGTTCATCTTGCTCATTGTCACTAAGTCGACAGAGCCAGAAAAATACCTATTATACTTAATTTATCGTTAACAAGACTCCTCCTCACCGTTCGCATACCTTAGTTCTCGCTAGTACACGAATCAAAAATTTTCTCGTCAATCAATATTTACAGAAAAATCATTAAACGGTGAAAACCCTGACTGATGGTTTTCAGCACATCTCTGTAGTACACGATGTCATCTGTGAATTTATCAGACGTGTAGACTTCATCATTTCCCGACTCCAGCCATACTTGCACGTTTCTATAATGGCTGGTTCGATTACGTGTGTACGAATTGGTGAAAGAAAAGAGCGCCATTGTCATTTACGCCACGATGGTGAAATGGGCATTTGTGCCATAACAATGATGGCAATTGTAGCACATCCATCCATTTCACCATTAATAAGCAAGTGCGCATGGCGTAGTTGTGTTTCACCCATTGTGCAAATATCGAAGGTTCAACTCCAAGACGGTAAAGAATTCCATAATTTCACTATTGAAAAGCCAATTTTTAATACCGGATGGCCTCAATTGGCTCCGAGAGGGAATCCTCCATAATCTCGCACATCGCAGACAATGTGTATCCGTCCTGACAAAAAGCGTTAGAGGGCCATAAATAAATCTGCAGAAAAGTGTTTCTTTCATTCGTCTAATCTAGGCGGTCCGGTTATCTATCGAGCGTAGAGACAACGGCTCTACGGAGATGTTAGACGAATGAAGAAAATGAAATTTTGAAGCCCTAATGTGAAATATCTGCGTTCGTGAATGACTTTTTTCTTCTTGGGCAAACTATACAAAACTCTTGTGTAATGTGAAAAGTTGCTTATTGAAGTAGATACCTCAACAACACTGTATTGATCTTCGACAACCATCTGGATGTAGTGCATTAGCTGCATGTAAACCTTCTGAAGATCTAGTGCAGGCACGTCGTAGGTTTCACTCCAGTCGTCCGGGTACAGACTGAAAATAATAAATATATTCGAAATTCAAAATAATAATATACCAATTTTATTCATATTATGTCGAAATGAAACTATTTATCTTTGTATTTATGTTGCACAATTCCTATATATGGCAGTCTAGAATTCGCTTAACGATTTTCAGTGCATTTCGAAGAATGAAAGCATACTTGAACATGTTCGACATCTTCGCTCTTCCATCCTTCGAGAGTGACCACTGTTGAAGAGTCTTGAAGCCGTCGCGGATTCTACAAACAGATCATAAGGTTGCGGTCGATGTTTGGAAAGAGGAATACACCAGGGGTTCTTAATCGGTAAACTTGTCGTCATTCTTCTCCGCCACGCCGTTGTCTCACTATCGCACAGCCAACAGCGCAGCAGAGAACAATGGCGACAAATTGAACGGTATAGAACCCATACACCACGATCGAGGACTATTTTAATCGTTCGAGTAATTGTTTATGATTGACGAGTAATTGTGAACACTTTCAGCAATTCCATTGTATTTATACATAATACGGAAGTGTTGCTTACCAGTAGACACCTCAAAGTGAGTCTGAATCAATTCACGTGCATTCGTTTTCTCAAATCATTCCTAGCTGTTGTATCTCGCAGATAAGCGCTAGGAATGATCAGTAAATCGATTCTGGCTCATTTTGAGGTGTCTAGATACTTGCCTGTCCCCACAAGCGACCGAATAATTTCGGATTATCCGTTCGAGAGCCAGATGGTACTCTGAAATGATTACCGTATCTCAGATCAATCAATACCGACCAAACTAATCGATAATGAAAATGATTACAAATCTATTGGAAATCCAACCGTAAAAGTCTGTCTTCGTTTCCATATTAGCCGATGATGCAACTGCTCCTAGGATGAGTTCCTGGAACCACTCCCGAGACCAAGCGGCCAGGGCTCCTGAAATTATCGATCGATAATTCGAGGATTTCGTTACGGTAGTCTATGAGAACGATGAAATATAATGAGAGACTTGCCCGCGTATCCCGTTCCGAACGTGATCCACTCTCCTTTAAACTTGTATTCTTTATTGACGATCTGACGCAAATTTAAAAAAATGCGGACAGAAAACATAAATGCAAACCTTGATGAATCTCTCCACGTCATAGAGTGCCTGAGCTGCGCTGAGGAATTGGATGTCCGAGGTTCTGCAACGAAAGGTATGTCGTTTGAGGATACTGTATTTCTAAAAAATCTAGGCAGAGATTTATTGATTGATTACCGATTGACTCACCCGACTTTGCTCTTGCCATAGTATCGATGCTCGAGGAGGAAGATAGTCGCACCTACCTCTTGGGCATATTGCGAGGCAGCTAGCGACCCGTCGAAGATCCACGTACTGGGATCGGCAACTGAATGGACATTAAACCATGATTGAGATCCCACAACGAGTAGATTGAGTGGTCAGGAGGATTACTGTAGCTAATATTTCCACGATGTTCAAGAGTGCGAAATTATTCTATGCAACAGAAACAATATATAGCCATAGGTTCGAGTTTTCCCTACGGAATTCTTGATATTTAATAAATTTGTCGTAATTTGGATGAATAAAAAAATAAATTTAATTAATCAGCCCACTTTCTCCGGAAATCACGAGGAGGTTCGGTCCGCCTTCTCTTCTGTACGTGTCGTTGATGAAGAAACGCTGAATAATCAGATGAAATATCGCGCCACGGATATTTGCGCCATAATGGTGAAATATACAGATGTGCCCGTGAGAATGCTGAGAATGATGGTGCCAGCGATACATATAACCAGATCAAAAACGCACTTACTAGTAATGTACTAGTACTCAAAAACCAGTAACCAACCTGCGAGAACACTACCCCATTGGAGCTGTTGAAGTGGTCCAATGGCTGGTGCACGGTGCCACTTCGCATGTTGGGAGGCCAGGCTCGCGACTTCTATACATAAAGATCAATTTTTCTTCGTAGTAACGAATGAGAGAAAAGGTTCTCTGATTTATTCTAGGAATAAGTTTACATAGCCCTAAGTAGCAAATTATTTTATTGCACGCGAGGAACGGTTATGTTATTGAATACAACCCAATAAAACCCTCACCACTATAGTTCCTTAATCAACCGTACTTTTCATATTTCTCGTCATTCTGCATTGAGGAGCGGCTATCTATGGTGAAATGAGAGACGACCGCTCCCCAATGCGGAATCACGACGAACATAAAAAGTACTATTGATAAGGGAAGTCTACTCACCACACTCTCATGTCTTCTTTTCAGCCATCGTACACGAAGAGTCTTTGGCTGGCGTTTCTTCGATTCCCCAATCCGTTTGGCTCGCTGAAAAACCTTCGTCAATGAAACTGCTATCAATTTGAACCGTGGAGATTGACATTATAATAAAGAAATATAAGATCGAGCACTGTGGTACTTTTTCACTATTTTTTTACAAAAAACATGCGTCCATTGGGTGAATGATATCTATGCCTTGTTCAGGTAGATGCACCTTCGAACCCCATTTCACTGTTATGGAGCAAATATCTAAAGTGCAGTTGTCTTTCGTCCTTGCTTATCACCTACAGTAGTATGGACAAAAATACTACCGATTATTGGAGCATACTATCGCTGGATGGTAGTTTGGCTCTTGATACTACCATCCGGCGCTAGTATCCACCACCAACAGATCGGCAGTATTAATCTGTGTGAGCATATAAATAGGAAGTAGAATGCTTGTTCGAGACATTATCAATGGTATCCAATGTGGGCGTTGGCTGGAGGTCGTTTGGTTGAATGGGCGCGGGAACATCATTCGTGTACACGCGTGGTCGCTCTCCAACGTAGTCTACGATCTCGACTGAAAATGCATTTGATATTTTTTTCTAATTTTATTTTTATTATTTTTTCTAATTTAAAATTGGTCACCACCCTATTATATAGCTACCTAGATATTTGAGGCAGCAATATGATAGACTCACTCTTGTTCGGTACATCATCGTATCCATCCAGCCACCGCTCGATGTTGTTCACAGTCAATGTCTGTGTCTTGTTCACTCCATCGTCACATTCGGCCGACTGACAGATGGAGTAGAAGTCACGACAATGGACGCCACCTGAAGAGAATAGTTACATGTAGGGATACTTGTGCTATTAGGCATGCTAAGGAAGACGCGGCAGAGTCCGTAAAGAGATTGAAAAAAATCTCCTAGTCTGAAAAGAAGCAGACATAGAAATTTACTGAAATCGATTGCGTATAAGTACATCGAATTGAAAACTGGGTATTTTTAGTCTTCCGGAATGCGTAATAATTGTTTCGTGAAAAAGTCGAATGCGGTGATGCAAGTGTATCTTCGACGCTTCAGACTTTACCGTCACGGCGTAAATGTCCCTTGTCTTTCACCCAATAAATCATTACCCTCAATGGCCGATATTGCGACACTCTCGTGTTGTGTGGTCGTCTTGGACAGCTTGTGCCACGGGTCCTGTGTTCCGTAAGTGATGACAACGTTGGTGCCCTGCTATTATGACAGTACTATTATATTTAAAATGTGTATATTTTTCCACTGGGGAAGAGGAGAAATCAATTTAAGAGCCTTGAACCAGCACTTTCTACGATCGTGAAACACAATGATCACATACGTGACACGTTTGCTATGTAGATATTTGTCCCTTTTGAAGTTTGATGATTACTAATTTAGTTCCCTACCGAATAATAATCCCTCCCTCCATAGTAGTCGTTCGTCTTTCTGATGTTCTCTTTCATTGTGAATGGATCGATGTGGAAGACATCTTTGCATAAGTTGAGGTACAGGCTGAAAATGAATAAGCAAAAATAAGCATTTCATTCATTATTATTATTCCTGTAATCTGAACTGAAAGACAAGCTTCATTTGACTACTTCAGTAAGACTCATTATCTTATGCAAAAGCACGAGTGGCGACTGTCTAACCGAATAAATAGCAAATGAGAGAGTGCGTAGGAGGACGAAAAGTCGCCATGTGTACCAGTTAATTCAGTTCCGTTTACATGAATAATATATTATATATTTGAAATATGCGACTGGGTCATCATAAATAATCAATCGAGATGTCTACTGACAACCGATTTAATTCATTTTTTAATCGAAAACGCTCGAAATATTGGCATTACGGCCTCTTCGCGCATATAGGAGCATCAAAATTTTCGATCTAGCTGTCGATCAGCATACTCCAGTAACCCTCACTTGTTTGGAATGACACTTCCGAAGATATTGCTGCCTCTGTCTGTGGACTTGAAGTATCCAAATTCATTGCACGATTGCCACATCCACGCACGGTCGTTAGATGCTGAATAGTGAATGCTTTTTGGAAATAAAATGCATTTCTCCATCTACCATCATAGACAACCGGTCGGGATGAGAGGACATAGTGTTATGCTGCACTTATTTTGCATAATGCTTAACAAGCCTCGTTAAAAATATTCTCCGTTCGTTTAATTCACGTTTTTATTAATTTTTATGATATAGATGACCGATATACTGACATACGCCCCTAATACAACCGCTATATGCATCATCTGAAGCATACATGTTCGTTACTTTTCGGCTTGGAACCTAAGAATGCGGAGAATTAATTTTAAAAATCTCGGAACTAGATAGCAGCGTGAAAAATATCGAAATTGCAGCAAATTTTTTATCACAATTGAGTAGCGAATACTCAAACCTCCTACCATCGGAAGAAGTGTCATCGTCCCAGACCTGCCTCGACAAATCCTCCACTCTTTCCGTGTAATTAGGATTGATCTGGAGTATTTGCTTATTTTTTAAGACGTAAGCGACCGATCATCACGAGTCTCGTTTTCATGATTAACTTCATCGTTAAAACATTTCACTCAGGTGAATTTTCCGGTATGTAAGAGACTATAGTGTCTACTAGGAGTTCGACATCAGCAAATTTATCGTCACTATGCTCCGGGGAGCTATGATGGAATAAAATATCCGCACTCCGGAAAAGAATGATGACAAATTTACCGATTTAGAATAGGGTGTCGCATATGAGTCTTTTAGTGCATTCATCGTGTCTCTATTCTCTGAGGAGCGGTTGTCTCCGCACTTTAGAGACAACAGCTCCTCAGAGAATAGAGACCCGGCGAATGCACTAAAAGAGTCATATGCGACACCCTAATTTAGATCCTACCTGTCGATGTATCAGTGCACTCAGCAG
>JACMIF010001426.1:0-23855 GCA_014805445.1 Diplogasteroides magnus | reverse complement strand
TATAAAAATAAAAATTTTTTTTCATATTAATTTATTTTTTTTTTTTTTTTATAGCAAAAAGTCTTAGTTTCGCGTAACATAAATCACATTTTTGACTATAACTTCTCAATGAACTTGCGCAAAATGATGCTCTATGCACCAAAAATTTTCGTTTGTGATAGTCTAAATTTCTGAAAAGTTTGGTGCCTCTAAGTTCAAAATTGAAAGAGTCGAAAATTTTCGGTTTTTTGAACATAACTTTCTTGTGGGTTGAGGACATGCCCTAACAACGCTGATTTGCGCGGGAAATGATTATATATTTTTACATTATCTATTATTTTCTGTTTTTTGAACATAACTTTCTTGTGGGTTGAGGACTAGCCATAACAACGCTGATTTGCGCGGGAAATGATTATTTATTTTTACATTATCTATTAGGGTGTCCCACTTAAAATGCGGATTTTTTCTTCATTTTATTTTTCATTGCAGCAATAAATATAACAGCCTTGGTGAATCATAAGTGGTCTCCATCAAGTGCCACCATCACCTTCTATCCATCAGACAGACTCACGATTACATCTCTCCAATAGCGCGCAGAGCCGCTCTGCATCCGTTGTTAAGTTCACGGTTGACATGTGCCCTCGTCTTTAGCTGATTTCGTTTGAAGTAAGAGGCCAGTGATCGAAAGGCGTGGTATTCGCGCGGGGAAATGTCCGGAGAGTATTGACGATGACTGATCTGCTTGATACCCCAGCTACGCCGTTTGCAATTCTTATTCTTCGCGAAATTCGCTTTCGAGTTGAAAATCCGAATTTGAATTATTTCTTGTCTTGTTGAGCGAGAACGCATTAATCTGTTCTCTTCCTCCTGTTTCTTGTAGAAGACGTCGGCCATAATAGTTTCCCCGCACTCTACAAGGTGTCAATAGATTGGTTCACGGCGTGGGAACCAGAATGAAAGAAGAATTTTCTTGTTCTATGGCTACTTTCAATTGATATTCGTATATCACACAGAGGTGTTAGCTAAATTTAAGCCCTCTAAAATGAAAGATTCACTAGTGTGGATACCTAAACTATATTTATTTCAGTTCTCTCTTCATCGTTCCTAATTAAAAATATTACCCGACCAGTTGGTGATGTCGGAAAGGGGTGTTTTTCGAGCTGTATCTTCAATCAAATATACAATTGAAAATCTGCAAGGCTGATATCTCGCTAACACAGTCCCACGGTTCGCAATGACACGAATCAAGGGCCGGTGTCTATTGGTTTTGCAGTAGCATAATCATGAATGTGAAAAATAGCAAAATAATTTTTTTCCGTTTTCGGCTTCATACTTTTTTTTGCAACAAGTTTTAGCCTTAGCTGAAAATTTATCATGTAGCTAGAGTTCCAATCTATGCTAGAATAAAAAAGGAACCTGAATAACATATATCTGAATTAGCACCATTTCAACAAAACAAAGGTGAAAAATCTCGAATTCGCAGGTTAAATTTCGAAAAAATATTTCTTTGCTCTAAATTATTCACTGATAGATTTTATAACGGGTTATTAGCAACCGTGGGTGGCATTGCATTGTGTGAAAAAATTGTAACGGTATCTTTGCTCTGAACGGAGTTATGAGGATTTGAATTTTGGTGAAAATTTGGCCGCATTTTAGGTGGGACACCCTAATATCAGCCCACAAGCAAAAAGGGATTATTCCCCTGTGACTCTACGCATCACCATGACAAGAAAAGCATTGTCACGTTTAACCGATAGTACTTCTCTTTTCAAACTCTCTCAACCACTAAAAATGAATTCTCACCTCTGGAAGAATCACGGGATACTGCAGAGCCGCCATGGAATCTACTGAATCGTCGCTCTTTGAATCCAATCTCAGCTATTTCTAGCTCAAGTACAAGACGAGGATAGCAAACCTCTAATGTTAAACCTTTCCAAGCGCGCTAACGTAGTTTAATAGACTTTATCCATCATCTAAATCATGCATACTGTAATCTGTGAACATGTTGATATGCAAAAAATATGTCATAAAATATGTGAAAACATCGCTATGATCAATTCTCAAAGACTAAAAATAAGTGAACAAAGAGGGCACTTCGTATCATCACAGTGGGAAAACATAATAAAGAAAGAAATCCATGAATGAATACAGTAGATTATTGAAGGGAATCTTAGGATACTGTAACTGTCCTTGTCTACTCAGCCTTCTTTTCCTCTGCAGGTTTGGGTCTCCAGTCGGGAATTCCGGACATCTCGCCACCGTAATCCTTCTTGTCCTTCTCATCGCGAACCTACAATTACAATAACCATCCTTTTAAAACAAAATGAAGATTTTTCTTGTCAATTGAAAGGCAAGATACAGTATCCAAACATTTCGTGGCAGGAAGCGAAAAACTGACCACTTTGCCGACAGTGGGGTATTTGAACTTGAAGGACGATTCCCACTCATCGGCCGATTCGCGCTCGTCGGGCTTCTGAAGGGAATTCATGTCCTACTGTATTGATGTTACGTAATAAGCCCATTTCGTCGTCAAATATGTCTCACATGTGATAAAGTCCTAACATAGATCTAGACCAGTAAATGTACATGTTAATGTATTTGAAAACATTTCTAGACTACGGTGTATCATTGCCTCCAGTAACGAAGGCTACATTAACCCACCACATCCTCCAGATCGTCCCACTCGTCCCTGACTGCCTTCGCATCCATGGTTGCAAGAGCACGTGTCGCATCGTGGCCTCAAAGGAGGAATATTAGGGTGAGGATTCATTGGATGACAACATACCTGATAAAGGGTCTTCCACCGACCCTAAAGGGAGTCGAATTTAAGGGTGCCCCCGGGTAATTTCAGGGCTGACCTCCCTATTTCCAAGGATACCCCCAATTTTTTCAACCCTAAGGGGGTCTAATTTAAGGGTGCGATCATTTCAAGTCGGACCCCCATTTTCAAGGATGCCCCCCCCCCATTCCACCGTCCCGACCCTTAGCAGGTATGGTTGACAATAAACCGTGTACAGGATAACTATTAAAAAATCAACTATTACAAGAAATGAACCGACTCAATAAACAACTACAACGGGAAGAGCAATTCATAGATCGATGAACCTTGGACTAGGAATATGAAGAATTCAGAAAAAAAGGTCAAGCAAAAAAGGGAAAGTGACTTACCAGCGAGGGTTCCGTAAGGTCCACCGGGTCCGTAGAAGGACTTGCCACGGGAGACATCGTAGATCTGAAGACGATCACAGCTAATCATCACAACTTCAGATTCAAACTGCATGACAAAGAAGATTTTCATTTTTTACAGTGAAAGGGAACAAACTTGTCTAGTAAACACCCTCCAAGTATATTTCATGTGATCATCAAAATTCGTCAGTGTGCCAAGTGTGGAAATTGATAACCAAATAGTACTATTTGCACTGGGAGTCCAATTTGGGACCATTCTGCACACCCAAAGTGTTCCCTAGTTGAATTCCAACCCGTATCCATTATATACAGTGACATGTGCACAACATCCATTTTCCGACATTTGCACAACTCTGCAAAATTCCATTATAAAAGTTGTGCAAATGTCGTTTGTGCATATGTCACCCTCACGGCATACAAATACTGTCTCTGCATGCACTACTCACAGTTCCATTGAGTCCGAAGAGTATACGCTCATCTTGCACTCCATCGTACTTGCGCAGTTCCTTCAGTGTCATGTCTCGCTTCTCGAAGGGAGGCAGCTAAATAAAACTATATTTAATTATCAAAATATATTTACCCATGCGCCAACCACTCATATCAGAATCTATAGAAATAATCACCATAAACACCGCTAGTGAAGCATAAATAGTGCGAGTTTGTTCTTCGCTCACCTGCTGAATCTTGGGAGGCACGATCTCAGGCTCATTTCTTCTTCTCCACCAACGATAGACGAGGATGGCGAGTAGGGCGAAGAGGAAGTAGTCGGTGGTAGTCAACTCGAACACCTCGGCTAGTTCCATCCTGAAGAAGGGGGAATTACTTCTTGTACAGGTGTATTGTTCGATCGATTACTAGCACAACTCGAACAGTGAGAAGGGGAAAAATAAGAGTGAGAAGAGCATGGACTAGATTATTGGTGAGAAAGAGAGTGACGATCGCTTGTTATCGCGAAGAAAACATTGAAAAATGAGAGCAGAACCAATGGTCAAGTTTTTCGGGATCACATCACTCGCGCACGCAATTCAAATGTTCATTTGCGCACAATCTTTGAATCTCACATAACTCTGTCAGTTTTAATTATCATGATTCGAACCCAACATGATAGTTGCTTGTCTCTGCAAAACAAACAGCTTTCCTGTTGGCAGCGAATCATGAGAATTAGAACTAAAAGAGTTATGGTAAGTTGTGTGCAAATGACGTGATCACAATTTTCATATTAAAAGTAATTCATGCTCATAACAATATTAGAGCTACAATAACAGAAGAGAACAAAAGTATGAGATGATGACACGGAGTGATAGAACGCTCTGCGGCCGAAGTAGCCTCCCAAAACACACGAGAGTGGAGAGAAAGTGTGTGAAAGATAAGAACTGAGAGAGTGGGCCATTGGAAGATGAAAATAGGACACGGATGGTCACAATACACACCGAGTATCGACTGTAGTGTGCTGGGCTGGTCACAAACACGGGGACAACTGTGCAGATTAGTGCTAGAATATGGCGAAACAACACATAAAATCACTCAAAAGTACGAGGCAGTCACACGTCTGGGGCACTCAGACGGGGAGAAGAAGTGACTAACAATTGGCAAACCACAAGAAGACACAATTCGCATGTGCAGAACGATAGGGAAAGTCAATGATCACACGGAAAAATAGAAACTTGAAAAAATTCAGCAACGACAAGAAGTTTGACATTTCAATTTACAGTAACCGTCAATTTGCAATAGACTGTTAGTTTGCGATTCTGATGGCGCTTCCCCCATAAACACAATCAACTGTGAAAAATTAATAATGCTAATATTTGGGACATTTGAGGGAATTTCTTGATTATAAATGTTGAAAGTAGCGGCGGGAGGTCGAATTGAACACGATCCGGATCTTGTGACCTCGAGCTTCATTGCATGCAAAGTGCTTCACATCAAGAAGTTATTAGAGGGTGTTCAACTCTTATTTCCCCTACTCTTATCCTTGCTGCCTT
The DNA here is from genome assembly GCA_014805445.1 of Diplogasteroides magnus. Taxonomy (NCBI): domain Eukaryota; kingdom Metazoa; phylum Nematoda; class Chromadorea; order Rhabditida; family Diplogasteroididae; genus Diplogasteroides; species Diplogasteroides magnus. The sequence goes on along the minus strand of JACMIF010001426.1, from coordinate 18,708 downwards.
TATGTTCGTTTCTTCCTGACTTTGTTGACTGGAAAAGCCTCTGATTGTCTGTTTCTCTTCATCCTCCATAGTCTCTCGCTTGGTCATCCCATCTGCAGAACAGTTTCCAAGCAACTTCAGAAACGGATCCCATGGGCAACCATCAGAGTTCCAGTCTGGACGGCCTTTTCTTTCTTTTCCTGCTGATCTTCTTTATTAAAAATTCATAAATATATTATTTTTAAATGGTTGCAGAAATGAAACCATTGACAATCTTCATCTACGGCCTTATTTCTCATGTCTCTTCATACACGATCGTGCAGACAACAGGAAGTAGAGACACGTCGATTGAGGTAAAATTGCTGAAATTTGCTAAAAAGATATGTGTAAGGTGATAATTAAACATCAATCAGCATGCTGAAATGTAAAAATATAGCTTATTCGGCCGTTCAGGGCATGAAACTGCCCGTGTTCACTGTACAATTGGATGATGGAGAAGTTCTGACGACTGCACAGAAGGCTGAAGTGGGGAGGGGGAGCGACTGAGTGAATGACAAAGGCGCCATGGAGTTTTGCGCCATCTTGGTGAAATGGAAAGATGCCCCATCGTTCTTGTCATCACGGCGGAAGTGTCCATTTCACAATTGTGGCGCAAATGTCCATGGCACATCTCACTATTCTTTCTCATTGCTAGAGAGCATGGAAGAATGAGAGAGCACAGACAGTCATACACTTTCAGGCGTACCAGGCATGGCAGACAGCCAGTGTGGAGTATCTGCAGGCACAGGGAGCGACTACTACAGATGACTACAGAGATGCTATGTTCTGCTACCCCGGTGGGGATAGGTTTCACCATAACCATATCAAGGGTCGAATTTGTTGAAGATGGTCCACCTTCATTGGAATCTTTGTAAAAATACAATTTAAAAATTATAAATGCTCGGAAATTCATTGCATATCCGTTCGTGGACAATGTATTACACAACTGAAGCGGATTGTTTGTTTCAGGTCCCAATATCTACCCTCCTGCCACCACTTCCCTTCCTCTAGTCCCCACGTGTGATGACTTCACTACAGTCTACAACAAGACAACCACAGAGGCAAACGAGTTCCTGCAACAACTAAAGAACGAGACGGTAAGTAAAATCAATTTCGAAATCAATAAATTCTCGTTCTTCGAATCTCCCTGGAGCTGTTGTTTCTATTATGCATCCTATCTGAACTGTTATTCCTAGTACGCGTCTCACTCATAGATGCCACCCTGGTCTCTCATTTTACGTGCTATTTCGTCGTTACTGAATATGTTTCAAATTTGAGATAAAATACTAGGGCAACAGTTCAGTTAGGATGCATAATATGCTCGATAGATAACTGGAGATTAGACGAATGGGATATGCATTTGGTTATTGATTTGAAACCTCCCAGTAATTACCACGATTTAATTTCCAGCTTTAGAATATTTGATAATTATCATTGAAGCGTCCAAACATAGCAAAGAAAAGATCAAGAAGAGGTTTCTTCGAAGATCTTTTCAACCAATTTGCAAATTCCTCCAAAACAGACGGCAACACAACAAAGGAAAAGATTGACGAAATGAAAAAGCGAATCAATAATTCAACAATGCTCATCGAGCTGAATGCAAGGGTGGGTGAAAGCCTGGGCAAGATCAATGTCAGCCCTGAAAGGATAATGGATGAAGTGAAGAACTGTTCCACGACAGAAGGAAACGAACTTACGAAAAAGAACTCCATCCTCGGAAATGCAACAACAGAAAATGTCGAGCAAATCAAAGAGCATGTGAAGAATTCAACCTTCATCAGGTCGTTGAACACAAATACTGCTGAAAACTTGGTCAAGCTCAATACCAGTGCTGAAATTCATCAACTGAGAAACTCCTCTAACGAAATGGCAAATGAACTGAAGACCCTGGGCAATGCATCAAATGAACGAATAGAAAATATCAAGGAGAACTTCAGAAATTCTACCGTTCTCAGTGCAAAAATAGCTCAAATGCTCAACAAAGAAAAATTGGAAGAATTGAAAGATTTCTTCGCAAATTCTTCTGTCGCAGAGCAACTAGAAAAGCACAATATCACCGCTGAGACAATAACAGAACACGTGAAAAACTTCTCAAAAATCATTTCTGACAGCAATTTTGCCGATCTGGTGGGTGTTTTCATGAATATTCACGCACCGGAAATGTATGTTTCACGTTGTTTATATAAGTTTAGTCAGCGAGTCATTGGTAGTAGAGAAAGAGCAATTATGATACATTTCAGTACCGTAACCAACTCATCTCCGACGGACAGCTGGATTCTCTTCTGGCAGATGAGGAGGAGAAGCTTCGTGCACTGCAGAGCTACTTCCCAGGTGAGAATGGAAGGAGTGACAGCAGTATCTCCTCATTCCTCCCTCTCAAGTGGTTGTCTTTAGTGTTTCTAATTCGGTAGTAAAGTACATTTATCATGCTTCTAATCCATTCTGAGCGGATGCCAATCGAAGTAGTGGATTAGGTAGATGAATGAGAACTGTAACTTAGTACCGATTTAGAAACCCTAATATTCTCCATACTTGATCTTCATCCTTCAGGAATGAGCAACAATCTCGTGGACAACTTGCGTGCAGAGGCTAACAAGATCTTGAATGTACACGATCTTCTTCAATATCTCGCCTATTCGATCTCTTTCAGGACCCATCCTCATCCAAACTCATCGAGGACGCTGTCACAAAGGCTATTGGACAGGCTGCCAACACAACCAAGGCAACCATTTCAGGGCATAATGAACTTGAAATGAACGTTTAGAAGGATCAAGCTACACTCATCTTCTACACTCTCCTCTCCTCGAATCAGACAACGTTCACTCTAGCAGGTGTAGTTTGTAGTCTGATGTCATTGTCTGTAGTTTGATCTTCAGATGTCAAGAACGCCTCGAAGACGCTCTTCGGCACTGCTGGCAGCGCTCTCACAGATGCAGAACTGCAGGCCATCGCCACGGTAGAGCAAGGGGAAGAAACCAAACCCAGATGGAGTATGTTTCAGCAACTCCAGAATTCAACTTGGGTGAAAGAAGCGAGAGGAACGATTCATCCAGGAGAAGTGTTCATTGATGAGATCGCCGTTTCGTGTGGAAACGCCTCTTACAATGTAAGTTTGGGCAAAAGACAGGAATGTCAGGGATTGTTGCGCCATAAGGGTGAAATGGACTGATACGCCATCTCTATCATATTTCTGTTTTCCATGTCACTATTGTGATTCAAATATCTTCCACACATACGTTCATATGATGTGGATGCTTTGCAAAAAATAGTTCGGTAGATAGACAACAGGAAAATAATTATCAAGAACGACGTGTAGACCGGAAATACTTCAGGGCAACCTCTCCGCATTCCTTTCCGAGCTTGTAAGTAAGAGGACCAACGGACAGTACAACACAACAGTCATCACGAATGCTATTAGACGGTAAGATCTGCATGAATCAACCAGTGGGATTTCGAAATCGTCAATGTTTTGATTTTCTCACTCGTCTATTCTACGGAGTCTTTCATGTGATAAAAAATATCCTGGAAGATTCGATCACTCAGAAGTGAATAGAATTATCGTTTTAGAAACTCTACCACCTACCATTCACTGAGTCACTTAACCTCAATTCGCTAGATCGGTTCTCAAATCTCATGAATCTTTCCAGTTGGTTCGGTTCGATGTGTCTCGTCAAAGTGCCTGGCCTGCCATTCAGGATTTGGTGGGTGAGTTCCAATGGCTACCGTAACCTCGAATCCAATGGTCTCCTCTCAGTGGACGAATGGGAAGGACTCGAACTTCCTGACTCGAATGCAGGACAGTATGAATGCAAAGAACATGACCACGATCACCGATGTCGTCATGGGAAGCGGGAAGAAAGATGTTAATATTTTTTAAAATTAAGATTAATATATTTCAATTCAGACCTGGAACACTCGCTTCTTCAAGGGCATTGATCAATTCCAGAATAGCGTTTTTAACACGCAGAATAAGGTTGAAAGACTAATTCTGATTTAAAATCAAATTTAATAATTTCAGGTTGCGAATGGAATAGCAGCATTCGTCAACGATTCTGGCACTTTAGCATCGAATGGAATTGGAAATTTCGTTTCCACTCTGTCCAATCTCTTCAAGGGATTCGGGAAGAAATAAATATCCCAGCCTTCGTTTCCACTAGGGAAGGCAGAATGAACGCGAGAGTGCATTCCTTCTCTCTGTGCTCTCCATCGTGCGGTCATATCCGATGTGTAGACACGGCCGCACGATGGAGAGCATAGGGAAACGGCATGCACTCTCGCGTTCATTCTGCCTTCCCTGGTTTCCATACAAGTTGATCTCATTCTACACTTGTCATTTTGTGAGCCTTAGATAATCGGTGATGCAGACTAATTATGATAAATCAGATTTCGTCGTTTTCTAACAGTTTATTGGGATGAAAACAAACTCTTACAATTTTACATAGCAGAGAAATGTACAAACGACGCATCGACTGATGCAAACGGTCGATAATATTATAAGCATTTCATAATCTGTTAATCTCCATGAATTGTCATTTACAGGGGAAATCATTAAGAGGGGAACGAACGATCGACAAGGACGGAAAGAATCGTGGATAGTGTGATGATTCCAATTAAATTGTGGTAGTGCCCACAATCATTTGATTTTAGAATTGAATAAGGGGGGAGGCAATCAGAGTTGGGTGCATATTCTTGATTCCTTTTTGTACAGATCTTCCCCTCAAACCGCATTGGACAGAACATATTTCTCACCCGTCCCCTTATGGAAAGGGGCCTTACATGTGAATATTATCTTCAAGCACAAAGAAGGGGGATCAAACCACCGAAACCCCAAAACAAAGAAATGAGGCAAGAAGACACAAAAGGTATATAATACATCTACTATTATATTTCTCTGTTTAGTTTAAGAATATCTGGAATAGTGTACAAACGAAGGGATTTGGTTGCAATAATAGATTCGAAATTCTATTCCTTTTATTAGAAGCAAAAAATAATAGGAGCTGCATTATGCTTTGTCTTGCATTTGGACAGTGGTTAAAATGAATAAAATAATATTTAGCATTTTACATAGTGGATGTTATGATGGTGTAGCTACAGTATGCCATTCTTCCCTTTCTCACTTTTCAGACATACTCAATTCGAGTACTCTCCTCAAATCCTCATCCTCTTGTTCCTCCCTCTCCCTCCTCTGCTTCTCCCTCTCTGCCTCCTCAGCAGACAACTTCATCGCCAGTTCCAGCATCTGTGACTCTCGGTCCTGGAGGGAAGGGCCGCGAACAGGGAGGGCGTTGCCTGAAAGACGATCCATACCGTAACCCAGCATCAGGGGGCAAAATCACAATTGCTATACTAGCATGTCTTTTCTGGTAATTGGAACTGAATATGCAACCAATCTTCAATTTTTTGCATCAAAAACACCACTTGAATCATACTTCCGCTTAAATTGAGTATGTTGGAATCAGGGTGGGGGTTATGAGCAATCTCGAGCAATGACTATCCAACTTGGAATACGGCACCGTACCTTCTGTATCGACCGGAGTGGGAGCACGAACGGATAGAGCGGGTGGTGGCTCAGCAAAGGAAGAAGAGGTTCCCTAAATGAGGGATGACTACAGTAATCCTCTTACAGTACTCTCTCTCCCTACCTGTACATCCTGCAGACTCCTCTCAATGGCCAATGCCAACATACGATCCTCATCGTCGAACGAGAGAACAGAGGCGTTTCTGCAAACTACTAATTTCAAGAACAATGTCACACAGTGATTGACATCAAATATTTTTAGACAGATAACTTCTTTATGAAACACAAATGTGGTTGGTTTATATTTCGTGACATCTACTGAAACGGTATTGGGTTTGTGCAGAGGAAACGCATGTGAAACTCAATTTACAAAGGATCAAAGATGTTAGAGAGAGAAAAAAACTGACCTTGGTGTGACAATTCCCGTGCGCACCGATCCATTGCCTGTGGAGATGGCTTTGTCGTCTGCAATTGACTGATTGAACTTTGTTGTTCGTAAAGCTGGTTCAAAACAACCAGAGAGAAAAAATATATAATTAAGATGCCTTGTCTGCATGAAATCACTGGTTTTTCCATGATTCATCAGAAAAAGGTCATAAACGTTCCTAAACAAACTTCAAGGCTCATGGGCTACATGTATTGCATTAGATTGCTGAATTCATTTGATTAGTCAGTACTACGAGACTGAACTGGGAATATGCACTGTGCAATCCGCGAGTAGCGCCATGGACTTTTGCGCCATAATGCTGAACTGTACCGGTGTGTCGTTATAATGACGACAACGATAGCACATATGTCCACTTCCCCATTACGGCGCAAATGCCCATTGCGTCCCTGTCTTTCACCCTAATACCCACCTCCTGGTTCTTCTCCCCCCATTCCTCCTCCTCCTTCTCCACCCACTCCTCTTCCCTCTCGTAGTGACTCTGCAATAGCCAGTTGCAGCAGCATCTCCTCCTGTTGCTGTGCAGATGGATGGGCATCTGCAATACGTTACGAGTCAATTATGCTACTCCATTTTAACGATTTCGTTAATGTGGCAGTCGAATTTTTACTTTCTATTTTGGGGGCGTCTACGAACATCTAGCAAACTATCAAGATGCACAATCATGATAAGGAACACATTAAACCAACAATCACCAGGTTCAATAAACATGTATTCTAGTGAAAAAAAATAACTATTGTATAATAACAAGTAGGAAAGGAAAGCAAGCATGAGTGCACTTTTCTGTCATCAAATATCCTCGAAGCGGTTGTATCGCCCAAATATTTTCACCATTTTCTTGGGCTTTATTGATTCAGCGCGTATAAATATGTATCCATCCATGTGATGGACAACCGCTCTTTTAGTGAAATAATCAACAGAAAAGTGCACTTCTGCTTGCTTTCCGTACCCTAGTAACAAGTGAAGTATCTGGTGATACTAACATAGACAAGAGCCCCACTCACATCTCTGCATTCCACCTCCTCCTCCTCCTCCAATTCCCACTGCACTTCCATCTGTGGGAGACATTCCCTCTCCCTCTGGCCACCACAACGTACTGCCAGGCTGACGATCGTCCAGGGTACGGTAGTTGGAGGGTATGTCAAACACCTGACATAATTCATTATTATTGCATATGAACAACCCAGTCATCTGTTGAGAATGAGCTCGACACTAAAAACGGAACTAAATAAAGCGCCTGTAGCTGCGAATCACATGGTTCGTATGGAAAAGACGACTGCTCGCATAAACATCATTTCCTTATCCCTTCTCATAGGACTCAGAATAATGACTAGAATGAGAAACACACCGTAGATTCGATCTCCACTGCAGATGGTCCTGTTGCATTGAGAAGGGGAACTCCGTCGACTGAGGGACACGAGGCAATCGACTGCAGGGATAAGCCACTATTAGATAAATACACAGATCGAGAGCGGGTGAAATAGAAGAGCACCGTGGACATCTGCGCTATACTCGAGAAGTGAACATATACACCGTCAAAATGGAGACAATTACAGAATATCTGTGCATTTCACCATAACGGTGCAAATGTCCATGGCAGTATTGTCTTTCACTATCGAGAACAACCGATAATTATAGCCACCACTATCATTTATTTGCTAGTGATTCCATTTGGGCAGCGACAAATCGGCATATTTATGCATTTGCTCATTTCACAGTTTGCCCTATACGGTATGTTAAAACTCTTACCGTAGCCTCCTGTACGGGCAGCACTCCGGGACCAGGTTCGTTCACTCTTCCGAATGTGATCTTCGCTGATACGACGTGGAAGAGAGGAATCTGAAACCAAGAACTCTATTTTGGAACTAAAATATAGATACTACTGCAGTTTACGATGTTTAGAAACTAAAATAGAATACAAAATCAGTTAGACATGACAAAGTGGAAGGCATTGGTTGGATAGAAAAAAATATAGCATCCACCATATGACAGTGTCCTGTTCAATGTCCAACTACAGCAATCTAGATTACCGTATCTCCTCTCACCTCAATCTTCACAGGGAATCCAGCTGGGAGTTGGAGACGCATGAACTGATTCAGTCGCGCGAAATGAGCAGATGAGGAGGACATGAGGTTGACGATCGGCGCCACTTGCTCCTGCAACGAATTGCCGAGTTACTATAGCGCTGACTACCAAATCTCACCAGTAGACTGAGAGGGTACTCCTCGGCCAACCACAACGTAGCCTTGAACGTATTGGACTTGCGCGTCACCTGACGGGGCTTGCCTAAATGAAGAGGATACTGTAATTGATGCTCCGCTTGGAGAGTGAGAGAAGCTACAGTAATCCTGACCAATATCGTGTTCCATTTGGAAGTCAGCGTCTAGATACTGTAGTGGGGAGAGTCCTGCATTGATTGGAGAAGAGGACGCAGCTCCTTCCACATGGTCATTCTCTGTACGAACCATGTTGAGAATGGCAGAGAGTGGATTCGAGTCGTCCTGAATACCGTAACAATAGGGAGATTACTGATCTAGTTTATATAGTGAATGGTGAATGATGCCGTAACGTAACATTAAGGCCAGAACTATTGGCAACAAATATCATATAACATTTTACAAGACCACTGTTACACGAAATCGCATAGTCCATATAAACATAAGTTTGCCGCTCATCCAGGAATATTTGCGAAGATAGGAAGAAAGTACAGATGCAAATAAGAAAGGGAATTGACCGTAGAAAAATATTGATGTACAGTACCTGTTTGAATCGTGCCTTGTTCTCCTCAGTCAGATGCTCTGTTCTCGTCTTCGTCACAAGATCCACGTTGGAAGCATTGAAGACCTGACATGTATTACCGTAATCCTTGAAGAACATTGTCATACCAATGATCAATATCATTCATAAAAGCAGCATTTTCATTTCGACTGCATTACTTTGTTTATTAATATGTTATTGTATCTAACAGTAAGATTTTTTACAATGTTACTGAGTAAAGCAGTCAAAAAATACAGTATACACCTAATCGTTCCAGGATACAGTACCTTGCAATCGAATCCCGCCACGCGTTCCTTCCTCTCTCCAGATCCAATCCACGACAGGAGGCCGCTGCCCTTTGATCTCTCGAATCCAATTCGATCGATGTCGATGAATGTTGTCGAGACGGGAGATGTCATCCTGTACAAGCGACGTTCTCTTCAAGATGAATCATACTATGTTAGGATACACAGCTTACATCATACATTATTTACTTACCTCGCAAACAACTAATCAATCACATGGCATTCGAAAGCAACAGAAGAGATACAAAGCTTGTGATTGAAGCGCAGCATAAACTAGAAAATCAAACCTGTAGTAAACGGCCTCATCAGGTGGTTCGAAGTCCACGAGAGTCTCATCTGCAGTGAGAGACTGGATGCTGGCCTGAAATGAGGATAATGTAGGATTCAATCTCTGCTGCCCGTGTGGTGCAGACCCTCGTCCCCTACCTAGGTATACAGTGTCTAGAAACAGCCCTGAAGAGTCGAAGCTGATGAATTTATGTATCAACTAAACCATAAAATGTAGTGATACCATTTCTACACCAGTAAACACGACAGAGGAGACAGTGAATAGGGACTCAAATATAGTTTTATTTGCTGTAGAATTCCGTTCACGAATTAAGACAAAGACTACGGTAGATGACTAACTGTTTCCGTTTGATGGTCGATGACGATGATCTGGGGGACCGCCTCCTTTCCCTCCTCTTCGTGCAGTCGAAAGAGAAACGTCTGTTGACCACGCTGCCACGAACGACCCTGAACATCAGGGAGATTAGCTTTGATTTGAAAATCAACTCTTTGTTTACCATTTCAAATTCACCTTACAAAATACTTCTCTTATCGACAGTATAAGTAAATAAAGCAACCATCTCACCTCGAAACCGACCAGAGTAGTATCAATTCGCACGGAAGAACCCTTCTTATAGATCTGAAAGCAAAATGTTCAAAATTAAAAAAAGAGGATATATAAAGAATGGATGAACATCCATTCTGACCTTGTAGGTGTCTGATGGACACATCTTGCTCACGAAGGGCACCCACGACGAGAACTCCCAACTCATTTCGGCGTAGAAGTCTGGCGCCTCCTGCAACGATTGTTCGGTATACTGTATTCTGGATAATGCAAACCTTGAGCTTCTCGAGATTGCTCCTCATATCAGAAGAGGCCTTCATAGTGCGTAGGTAGTCGCGATACTTGATGACCTGCGTTTTTAAAGTTTACAAAACAAATATTATAATTTAATTAGAATGAAGAGATGAAAACTGACCTCCTTGAGTAGTGTGTAGTCTCCCGTGCTGATTGCTTCGTGAGAAACAGACCACATGTCCTGAAAACAGCCTGGTTATCACAAATGAAGTAGGATTGGTGTTGAAAGAACCTCTTTGAATGTACCATCACAGAATAACTATTACACATTCTTATCATACCTGGGAATTATCGGGACAAAATCACGATACCTCATAGCAAAAATGTGTGCAACCACCATGCAGAGCAATAATGATCATTTCTGTTCCATAATAGTACCTATTTTTTCAACACCCCACAGGGACATGTTTGGCCACGAACCCTTCCCTGTATGATTCTTATCTCAGTTCAATCTACCTTATTCTGTGAATCTGCATTCGCTCCGTTCTTGAGTAGTTCCCTGGCGCATTCCATTCGATCTAGAGTCACTGCCAACATCAGAGGTGTACGGCCACGAATATCCATCTAGATAATCTTTCATGGATTATGTTCAGACTCAATACCGAATGCATTTCTTCCCTCAAGATGTCTTTCACAACTTTGCACACAGAGTTGATGTTTCTTTTACTCTTGCGAAACTGCACCCAAGGTCAACAAGTTTAGTGGAGCAATGATCATTATGATAATGGAGAATGTAAGATACCTTGTCGATATCGAGTTCCTCTCCCCGTTCCTTTCCATCCAACAATTCCTTCAGTCTCTGTATGTCGTTCTCCCACACAATCCAGTGAAGGGGATAGGTCGTCCGAAGTTCATCCTCCTTCATCTGCAACATATTCCAACCTCAAACAATGACAAATTCAATCCAACAACGGCGGAAAACGGGCAGAAACAGGAAATAGTCACACCACGGGTGAAATCCATGGACAGTAATTCGATCAATACTTTTCCCCGTGTACTAGTAGTCCTGAGCGGAAAACCACTGCGAACGACCTTTTGCAGATTTATCTTTAGCTTGCCTTCTCTAAATTGGCAGGGAGAAATAGATGAAATCATCTGATGAGTAATGCGTCTCCCTTGCCACTCATGCTCTTTTTCTCCCTCATCCTCCTTCCACAATCCCTACTCTCTTCTGTAATGTTGAGAGAGTGGGGAGAATCGATAGAGGAAGAGGGGCGACTATTCTTCTCTCCTCTTCTCTGTATCTGCCAAGGCTGTGTTGACTGACAAAGGAAGGGAGAAGGAGAGAGCAACGACCAACGCAGAGTGTCAGACGATGAGGGCGAGGCAGAGGGAAGCGAGAGAGCGCGCGAAATGAGGAGAGCGGGTCTGCGTCTCTAGACCACTCTTCGTCTCTCTGCCTCGCATGCTATTGCGACGCTCTCTCTCGTTTCCACTGCCCACAATCTTCCATTTCCCCTTCTACGCCATTGTTCTAACCCAATTAGACCGTTGAGAACCTACCCTTATCCCTTAAATGTCTTTAAACCCGAAAAACCAGCGAAACTTGCTTGGTTTTATCTGCAGAAATCATTTGACGCCTTTCTGCTCTCGCACAATGTGGTAGAACGGCGACTGCATTTTGTCATTCTCTATCCACCACTCTTTTCCCCCCTTTATTCTCTTCTCATCCACCTTATTTTCCTGTCCATTGCTCACTCGCTCTTCTCCCATTCGTACACACTGCCTCGTAACGACTCTTGCTCCCTTCGCTTCCCCACTCTTCTCCTCTCTCCTCATGTCTTCCCCTCCCCACCACCCCTCCATCTCCACTCAGTCCCTACCCAGTCTCACCTCTCCTTTCTCCCCTTCTCTCAATAGACGAACACAATGTGCATTGCATTCGCTCCCCTTTCCACCAGCTTTTTCTCCCTTTCGAGCTTTCAAATTTTGTGCCACCGCGACTTCTTCGAAACCAACACATGGTTTTTGTTGCAGAACGCGTCAGTCGACTACTCCGCTCACTGTAAAGGTAATTGTTACTATTCAATTACTACAGTATACAACATAACCACATTTTTTTCCTATTTCCTCATGTTATGTCACCAGGTGCACAGTTATTGTATGAATCGCCTGAGAGCATTGGCCTTTTCGTTCCTGTTTAAATTGCTCCGAGGCAGAGCAACTCTCCCCTTCACATACCCTACTCTCTTACTTTTCTGCGGTGCAAAGGAAAGATGATGAAAACGATTCCGCCGCAGTCTTGCATTGACACACTTGCAGTGATAAGCTTTTTCAATGCAAACCGATGCAAAGATTCGGGGAATCGTCAAAAATAACGAAGCCAATGCCATGGAAGGCACGCTGCACACCCAAACTGTTTAATTGTTGCAGTTGAAACTGATAATTTTTTGTAATAATCACTCTACAAAATTAGAGATTTTGTAGTGGAGGCACTATGCAATTGAAATCTTGATACGAACCTTGCCCATGTATGGGCGCGGCGAAATGATTAAATATTTATATAGTAAATATTTATGGTACATAATATTTAATTTAATTTTTAAAAAATTTAAGCGTGGCGCATCGCCCGTGACTAGCAGACGAGAGGAGAAGTCTCAAGAGCAACCATGCTTCCCATGATGTCTGCCGGTGGAGGTACGGAAAGTTTTGTATCTCGATCACCCTTGAGTTAATATGATCATTCATCATTTCGCATGTCATGACTGCAATATTATGTGTCCAAATAGAACTTCTACTTAGTAGTTCTCTGACTTCCGCTTTTGAGTCTGGATATGTTTCAACTACGAGATATATAGCAAAGAACAACAGTTCACTGTGGATGGATAATAAACCTGGACCTCTATGCAGTCCAAGGCTCAAGTGTGCCATATTGCAGATTTTACGAGCGCTGCCCTCGCCTCGGTGCAGCAACACCCGGGCATGCGCGACAATAAGCCGCCCGTGCGAGGCAAGACCTCCCCGTACGGATTCTTCGTCAAGGTACGGTACTTTTGGCACTGTGCCAAGTGTTCATTGTGAATGTTCTTCTTCTGCAGATGTGCTATGAGGAGCACAAGAAGAAGTATCCCAACGAGAACGTCCAGGTGACGGAGATCAGCAAGAAGTGCTCGGATAAGTGGAAGGTTCGTTATTTTATTTTATTATAGTGATTATTAATAGAAACTCCTTGTATAGATGAGTCATTGTTTGAGAATGTAAACATATCATACTTGTTATCAGCAAGGGATTAGTAAATTGTTAGTAGAGGGGGGTTCAAAAACGGTAGTAAAGTGTATTTGTCATTCGTCTAATCTCCAAGGAGAAGTTGTCTCTACGTTCGATAGAGAACCGCTCCGCTTGGATTCGACAAATTAGAAATGCACTTTATTACCTATTTTGAAACCTTAATTAGTATGTGTTGTTAAGTAGCTGAGTAACTACTCGAGTAAAAGTAGGATTACTGTAATCTTCTACTCATGTAATATCAGACGATGAACGACGATGAGAAGCGTCGTTTCTACGAATTGGCCCAGAAAGACGCCGACCGATACACGGCCGAGGTTAATGCTTATCTGCTTTCCGGGGTGCGTGCCATTTCGATCATCTCTCTCTCTCTCACTATACATACACTATTCCACTCACTCTTATTCCATAGAAGTGCCATTTTCGTGCCACGATACATCAATACTCTCAACCAATCGATTAATGACATACCACGCCTTTATTTGTTCGAGGATTTGCTTGGGCCCAAAATAGTGGCCATCACTTTTTGTACGCTCACAAAAAGTCGTGGTCACAATTAAGGACCCAAACAAAAATATGTATATCCAGGCACGAAAATGGCTACTGTATGCACGGGACGGCACATACTTCGATTTTTAGAGTATTTAATCTTCGAGAAGTTGAGTTTAGCTAATTCTCACCTTTTCTGTTTATTAATTTTACTTATGAAGCTAAAAAAAATCGTGCCGTCCCAACCAATTAGAGATGTAGTACATATTATTGATTACTTCCTCCTTACCGTATGCCAATCAATAGCCCTCATCTCATTTGCTGTGCCTATTGCAGGTTGCGGCGTATGGTGGAGAGGAGAGGAAGAGGAAACGAGCCAAGAAGGACCCCAACGCACCCAAGAGAGCTTTGTAAGTGCCACAAATATTTAAATGGTATTTTGATAAATTAACGTTATTTGCTAGATGTTAGATTCTTTTAAATTTGAAAAAAATGGATTACAGATCTGCCTTCTTTTTCTTCTCACACGACAAGCGACCTGAGGTGCAGGCGAATAATCCCATGTGGAAGGTACGGTAGACAAGGAGTTGGTTCCTTTCAAGAGATGATGCAATGTAGTATGCATCAATCTAATGCGAATGGAACAAATATAATGGAATGATAATGTTCTATATGGATTTGTGATAATTACAGTGCTATGCACATTATATCCAAGAAATTAGTGCTTAACGAAATTATGTTTTATAGAAATTTCATCCCTTTGTTTGTTGTGGTTTAAAATGGCGGAACTTCTTTTGGACTGGAGACACTATCGCGACGCATGAGCTCACGCCTCGCGGTCCGTATATTGATATTATTCACTATTTTCAGGTCGGCCAAGTGGCACAGGAACTCGGTAGAATGTGGAAGTCATTGAGTGATGTGGACCGATCCGTCTATGAGTCACGAGCCAATCAAGACAAGGAGAGATATGCAGAGGTAAGTCGGTTACGGTACCCAGGCAATTTCGTGTAGAACACAATATCGATTGAATGACATACCGTAATGGCTGTTTTCCCTTCAGGAGATGCGACAGTACAAGGAGAGGACGGGTTTGGACCCTCATCTAGATGATGAAGAGGACGATCTTGGTGTTGGAGTTGGAATGGGAATGGGACATTAGGAGAGAATGTGAGCCCGTCCCTCTTCTATTCTATATTCCGTACCTTTTCTTTCTCTTCAAGATACCCTTTTATTTATCTTCATATTAACAGTCGAGTATAGTACTGAAGTATTACTATTCCACACGCATACACAGTAGGCCTAGCAGTTTCGTTTCCCAATCTTGTCTCACCCTTACATTGTCCGCCCAGATCCATTCAAATTCGAACAGTCACGGTTGTGCCTCCCCACTCTTCCTCTGGTGTTACAGTACCACTTCCCGCATTTTCTGCCCTTTGCTATTCTTAGGACACACACACACATATATGTCCTCTCTCTACAGACATACAATCGATTCACTTATAGCCCCTGCGCGAATTCGATTCCATCTCTTCTCCTTCCAATAGACAAACAAATGATATTAGATAGATAAGTCAATACCTCCTCACCGCTGGTAGTCCCAATCAATCCCCTTCTATGCAGCTTTTGGACATACTTTTCTGTTTTGCCGATACTTGACCGCAACGCGTTCTCTTATGCGTTGCGGCAAAGCAGATAAGTTGTCAACAGATGTTATTTTGTTGTTGTAGGCAAGACTAACGAAGGAGTGTTCTTGCCTTATCAATATTTCGCTTATTTTCTCGTCGGCGCTTTAGAAAGCAAATGATATATTATGCATGCACTTTATAAGAGAATTCGACGAGAAAATGCGCTTGAACGGCGTGTCCGTCCGTGCCCGGCAAGTAGATCTCGTAGCACACATACCGTACCCGCGCCTACTCTACGGTCGCGGACGCCCACACTTCACTTCTGTTTTTGAGTTGTCTTAGGCCCGGGACTGTAGCGTGGTGCGCCGGATTCACTCATGTGTATATTGCTCCTGACCGATTCATTGAAATGTTCTAGCCAGGCAGAGAGAAACTTTTTAGTGTTCCTTCATTCCTCCATTTGGTATAGAGAGATAGGCTGACAATTTGTAGCCCGAGCTTCTTCCAATCTTCCCTTCCCCTTTTCTCCATTCACACACCAAACCTCATTGTTCCCATATTCCCCTGTACACGCATACACCCACATTACATGTGGACTAAATAAATTGTTGATCATTCCATTACCAGGGTTACGGTAATATTTTTTGCGAATCAAAACCAGTCATCATTTAGTATCTTTATCGATACATTAGATATCAAGTATTGGAAACTAGGTGCAAATAGTCCACTGAGTGAATGTTAAACAGCCGAGGCGGTGGGGTGTCTACTTGGTGGCCGCTGAATCAGGAGTGACTTCAATGTCCTGAAGGGCACTTTCACTCATGCAGATGGGACTGATCACTCACTGGAGCCTTGTATTGTGATTTGTTGAGAGACTCATCTTCCTCAATATCCGGGATTTCCTGAATCAAGGTCATCAGGGTACTGTAGTGGAAGAAGATTGTTCACCCTCGTGTGGTAACAGATGAATTCGCCATTGAATTGAACTTTCCTTTCTCGATCCGTATGATCTACACAGGTAATCTGAGAAGGAAAAGACATGTACTCATCTAAAACGAGAGGATTACATCATGCACTTCGGAGTCCAATCCAAGCTCAGCGATCCTGCAATATCGATCGTTTTGCTACAGTATCTCCAGAGTCCCGCAACGGACATCCTTGCGTTGTCTCCCATCATGTTGTCGAGGTTGCCACAGATGTTGCTGGGTTTCTCGGGGATTAGTCTTATCTGAATCGATTGGAGGTTACGGTATCTGTGTGAGGAATTGACCGAGTTATCAGGTGCCTCAGGTGCAAGTGCTGCCTGTTCATCTTCTGCCGTGAATAATCCAACCTTCCTGATAGAGAACATTGGTCCTTCTCATATTCCTTCCATAACTCACGGTGCGTTTACGGCTGTTTCGGTCTTTGCAGTCTTGCCAGTTTCCTCGCGAGCAGTCGCCGTACCCTCAATCCATTACCATACACCAGTGATTATGGTAGTCGTCACTCACCGCCATTCTCGGCTGTTTCTTCTCCACAGGCTTGGGCTTTGGCTTGGCCTTCTCCTTCGCCGTCGGTTCCACTACTGCCTTTGATGGTTTGGCCGGCGGTTTGGCGGCTGATTCTGTAAGTGTTCACCAGTCACGTGCACAGCGCAGTTCCCGCTGCCCCATGCGCGTTCATTTCTCAGATCTCGTTGCCACAGTCACGTGCACTGCGCACACTGCCCGGATGGCGTGCAACTCACTTGTGGAGCTGGGTGGCGGTTCGACGGCCTTCTTCGATTTGTTCTGCTTCTGGCCTTGTGACTTGTTTGCCATACTCGTCTGCTAAAGAAATACGATTACGGTAGTTACAATATCCAGTTGACCACGTTTGTAGGAGTGGGCGATGACTTCGTCGTTGTCGGCGTCGACGATTTGGCTGGCAAGGGAGAGGGAGGTGGAGGTGGCACCTACAGTAATCCCCATTTCCTCTCAGGAGCCCATCTGACTTCGAACCTTCTTTATTTGAGGCTTCTTATTGGTATTGCAGCCAATCACAATGAGGGGAATCACAACGAACATCGCTGTAAGACCTACAGTAATCGTGGTCAGGGTTACGGTATTACCTGGGGCGATGGTGCTTATGCATGGGAAGAAGAGTGGAAGAAGCATAAGGAGGGAGGGATGAGGGAATGGACCGCCCAGAGACGGGGAAGGAAGGCAAAATGAATGGAATGGAATAAGTGAAGAAGTGCAAGTGATTTTGCAAATGAGACGTGATTAGGGGAACAATTTGTGCAACAATGTCTCTTGTTCGGACTACGTTTGCTATTGACTTTGAGTGTGATACTGGGGATAGTGACTAGTCGAATCAAACAATGCAACAGTAGTCATACAATGAAATGGAACCATTTATGCATATTCTGCCTTTTTCAGTTCTTGATTCGCCTCGATTTCGAAGACGGAAAAATGTCGTAGAATTGAATTGCCTTGATTGACTGGATCTCTGCAGGTTATTGAAAAACATTGTAAAGCAACACTTTGCGATTTAAGCTTATTCAATGATATTTTCAAGCTTTCAGCCATATTCCAATGGTATAAGAAACGAGTTGGAGTGATTTTTGAGCTTTTGATCTTTCGTGCTTTAAAAAAATTTTTGGAAGGAGCCTCGCGAACTGCCGTTGCCTTATTTAACGTGCAAGAATAAGAAATGGATCGTAGTGGTGGGAGGAGCACTGTAACTGCCGTTTCAGGACCTATTTAGACGAAAGAGTTCAAGATCGGTATGACTACAAGCCACATTGTACCGTATTTCTTCTTTTTTCTTGTCCTAGGTGGATGGAATGAGTACTGTATCCTCTCCCCATCCTTTGTGGTTTCTCTGGTCCTCCATTGGACGCAGTCATTGTATTAACACAGATCTTCTGAGAGAGTGAAACAACACTGCCGCTGCACTTTTCCCAGTTCATAACGACAATATTTTTATCTGACTATATCGAACCCGCTGATCACGATGGCATGCTTCATTTTGCATGTAAATGTCTCGTTGATTTTATATGCCCTTAGGGCATGTTCATCATTTTCTCATTTTCTAGTGTTTTTCGTGGCTATTTGAGTAGCGGAGATGTAACAGACACTGATAACGATAATCCCAATGCATTTTGAGCTATGGTTGTGTAGGCAAAATTTCCAAATTAGGCACTTTTAAATTTTCAATTAATTTTTTCTCGA
>JACMIF010001425.1:0-23858 GCA_014805445.1 Diplogasteroides magnus | reverse complement strand
ATTAAATGCGAAGTCCAAAAATCGATTTTTTGGAGAAAAAATTCGGCTAAAATCAAAAATTTCCCAAATCGTCGGCTAAGCATTTTTGCTGGAAAGAGCTTACAAAGTTGTGCTAGTAACCATGTTTTCGAACTCCCACCGCACGTCTTTCAACCGCAGCAAAAATCGGAAGAGAAAGCAAGAAAACCCCGATTTTACACTATTTCGCAATTTTTATCTCTCCTATATGGCCGAATCAGACCAAATGACTATATGTCTGGTAACGTCCACCCATACCCCCAACACGTCCACCATTTAGTTTGGGCTCTGGTTCAAATCGACGGCGCTACCACTAGAACCCATGTGAATATGTCGATTCTCTCCAAGAGCGCGTGATAAATATGAAAAATGTGCCAAACTCCCTTCTTACCTTCTGGACAGTTTCGAGAACGCGAAGCTGCTCCTCGACCGCACGAAACGACGTTCCCTCCACAACTCCATTGCTCGTCTTTAATTTGCGAAATCATTTTTTTTAAGTTTTCCCTCTTCGTACAGACTATAAATTATCAAGGGATTGTCCTAGCATCTTTATGAGAACTATGAAACATAAGCGAAAATTCACCGGACATTTACTTTGTACTGGTTTTATGTGCACAGTGAAGCGTACAGCAACTACAACGCGTGATAAATGAACAAAATTAGGGTGTCGAATGTTGTTAACTGCTGCTCATTCCTTGCCGTCTAATTTCAATATTAGCGGTTGTCTCGCGCTTCACAGAGACAACCACTAGGAATGAATTATGATGGCTAGGAATGGACTGCTGTCAATAACGCTCCAAATGCGACACCCTAAACAAAATGCGTCCCTTGAATTCTCTAAAGCGTACCTCCTCCATTTCCTAAACGACTTGCTGGCTGAGAACATCAATTCCGACAAGAATTTGCCCAAGTCAGCAATAGCCAGCAGAGTGAACGGAATTCCTATCTGAAAGTAGTATGAAAGTAGCCGATTGGCAAGGCTCTAGCCCTAATAATTTCAAAGCCCGGGTTCGAGCCCCCGAAGAGCCAAAAAATTTCTGACCAGTCCATAGAAGATGACGAATAAGCGACCCCCGAATGTCCGCGGCGCAACGTTGCCGTACCCTGAGGATCAGGATTTCAAATGCTCGAAAAAGCGGGAATTCAAATTCAAATTTTACCGATTGTAGTGATAACAGTAAACGAAAACAACAGCGAATCGACGAATGACCATTCGGTGACCTGCCAAGTTATTATTATTTACTGTGGTTAGCAAAAGTTAATATTGAGCGGAATTGCGTAAATGGTGGAACGGAAAAATACCTCATCCTCTTCCTCCTCGGACACCGTTTCGATTTCTTCCTGCGAATTTTGAAACACAACATCTTTCGTGTGTGTGTCACGATCCACTGATACCTAAAATTCGAATAATTCAGCGTATTCCGAACGTTCCATCATTTCGGAATTTTTGGCAGTTCACACGAACTGAATTTATTCTACACAGCCCTCGCATGGAACGATATGGAACCGAGTCATCATCAAATATTCATACGCTGAGGTATTATGCATCCTATCAAATGTTTTCTTCAGTTGAATATCCACTCCTCGGCCTATTATTGTGGTAAAAGGAGATGAAAGTCAGCCTCTATATGTTGAGCGTGAAACCTATTCGAAATCAAGGCTAATGGTCGGAGAAACGACGAAATAGCACGCAAATTTGAGAGTGCACAGTCGTCAGCCAGATGGAGTGTGTGTACTAGGAATATCAAGTTTGTTTTTTTCACAATAATACCTTGTAGCATGCATCCAATTGGGCGGCAATCTTATCATCCAGTTCTAACGAGGCGCACGATTCCTTGCTGGTGAGCTTCTGAATCAAGAACTGATATTTTAGTTTGTCCTCTCATCTAAGACTGACATTTCAGATAAATCAGGCAAAGGGAACTACTAATTTTCTCTTTTTTATTAGTGTTTATTTAACGAAAGTACCGGAACAATTGCCCTAGAAAGTCCTTCATAACTTTATGCTGTGCTTGAAACTTACCTTCAACACATCCGCCACACATTCTCTGCTCCTTTTCAACTGCACGGCTGCTGCTCGTTTTCGCCGCGAGTGCACGGACACCCTAGTAAAAACGAGAATTCCTAGGTCGGAATCAAGTTTTCAAGCGGAACGATAAAATCGCGGAACGTAATATTACCGTTCATCAAAGATCCGTCTCCTCCTCCTGTGTTTGCTGAGCGTTGGTGCTATGGGCGAGTGCCCGACGCTCCCAAGTCTGATCTCGGTTCCGTTCTGTGCTAAAACACGGATGCTATTATTCTCTTTCAATGATTTATTCATTCCGATCTGCCTCTAAAGCCCGGAAGTCTCACCTCCTCCCTTCTCTCCCGCCATTAGCAGTGCCTCAGCGTGTCGTCGTGTGACCGTGGCTCTGATCTGAACAGTTTCTGTGATTTTGTAAATTACACTGCTTTTCACTAATAGTAATTTACACCACGCACCTCTTCGGCCGGTCTGGATTCAATCTGCTGCATGCACCACGCACCCAGCAAAGCATAGGCTCCGACAGCGGCGATCATAACGAGATGGACGAAGAGAGGAGTCGCCTGAATATCAGGGTTTGGCACGGTTCCAAGCATACGATATCTTTCTAATTCCGGTCCCGGAACCTTTTCGATGACATCGGACGTTTTTATCCGCCCCGTGCGTCCTATGCGCAGTTTCATCCTTGCGGCTTTCTGTCTTTTGGCAAATCACAGACAGAGATGCACCACGCAGTCGAGTCGGGGAAGAGGCATCTTGGAAACCCGGCTGAGGTGCGTTGCAATCTTGAGAGGCAAGAATTGACTAGAGAACACGGGATGATGAGAGACGCAGAGAGTGAAGCCAAGTGGAGGACTTGCAGCAACAATATATAAAAGGCGAAAATAATAAGTGTGCGATATGTTTCATTATTATGATAAAATGGGCCAGTTCCGTCAAAAACAATTGTCACTTGACCTGACTTGAGAATAAATGACTGAACAAAACTACGCTGATTAGTTTTACTATAGGCGCACAACTTTTCAAAATCTCAGTTTCACGAGTGAGTTTGAAGTCGAAATACCCACCCAAAAAATCCCCCAGAAGAAATTCGGCTTTCTAATGTTCGGTCTCAACCAGGCTGAGGTGCGTTGCAATGGAGAGGGCGCAACAATCGACGAGAGAACGCGTGAAATGAGGAGACGCAGAGAGCGAAAGAAGTTTGATAGTCGTCAAAATGGAGGACTAGCAACAACAATAAAAAAAGGCGCTTATCTGCAGAAGAACGAGACTTCGAATAAGACTTTTTTTTGTCCTGGGGACTCTTGTAGCAGTCTTGGCAGAGTGATTCCCAAAGTTCATCTTATATCTCTGCTCTCTCAGATCACACAGGGCTTGAACCAACTTTGGGATTCACTCTGTCAAGACTACTTTGTAGTGAAACAGCCTAGGAAGTGTCCCTATGAGAATGTGCTTGTGATTTGTGGAATTTCCCGCAGATCTACTACGGATGATCCATCCCTCACCAATAAAAGAGAGATGAGAAACAGATGACGAATAGAGACTCATCGGGGGAGTTTCTTTTAGTGAGGACTGAAAGAATCTCTATCGCTCTCTATCTGTCTGTTCTCTCTATCGCGCGGCTATATCAAGGCACTAGAGACGACCGGGCAAATGAGTGAGCAGAGATAATGAATGCACTTTGCCATTCCTTCTGCCATCACTAGTTTCATTAAACGAAGAGGAGGTGAAGGAAGCAGTTTCCCCTGGTCTCGGGTTCTTTTCCGCGAAAAGAAGTGTTCAAGATGGTCAAAGATAAGGGAAGATGAGCTTCTTGGACAACATGCAACAGCAGGAATGCGTTGCTAAAACGCAGTCGTCAAATGACATCGAATAACCGTAAAGAATATGGTGACAGCCAGGGAACTATTTTGGACTGACTTTCGTCTGTGCCCTCATCCGACCGATCGTCTATGATGTGCGAGAAACAATGGCCCAACGGTTCGCATTGACGAAGAACGGCCCATAGATCGTTCCCTAGTGACAGCCACGTTATCCACTAGGCCATAAAGACACACTTAAGCTAAACAACTGGAACAAGGAAGTTCGTCTAGACCCAAAACGTGCGAGGAGCCAGGGAACTCCTTACATTGAGACGAACAACCCGCTTCCTGTTCCATGGCCGTTTAAATTTCCCCCGGGTTCGATGCAATTCATACTTATGCTCGCGAGGAGAAACACACATTAGATAAACGGCTCTCGGCCTGAGTAACATCCCCGAAAGTCATCTCCCTAGACAATATTTAGAGTCTGAAACATATTTCAACCAGGAACAGTTGAAGAAGACCGAAATGATGGAGCCACCGCAATAAAGACATGAATTGTGCGTACAAGAAGGATAGTGCTTGAACAAGAATGGGCGATCCTTGGTCGTTTAAATGTTCCTCCGAGTTCGAAGCAATTCTTACCTACGCTCGCGGAGAGAGGCACATTAGATAAACGGCTCTCGGCGTAAAGAAAGCAATGAACGCCCTCTTCTCAATGGACTAAAGTCTAAAAGACTATGACTAACTGCACTCACAATGTGCTAAGTATAGAAACTCAAAAACAATCTGCTGAAATAAGGATGAATCTGTTTTAAAAAGCAGATCTGCCTCTCAGGGACAGAATAATCTGTGTCTGATTCTGAGAACCAGATTCATCGTTTTGTGTGAACTCTAGAGAAATATCTACATGAAAAGAGCAAATTTTTCCTTTTTGAGGAAACTATGATTGACGCTGCAGAAATACGGAAATTGGTATTAGCTAAACCTAGGAAGTCTGGGGTTGTGGCTACTAAAATCCCCATTCCCGCGAGGAGTCTGCACATGGCGTGAATCAGATTCTGCATATGAAATGATTCTCGCTGCATCATGTCACTGAGCGTACTGAGAAGGACAAAAAAGAGAGGGAGAAACACATCAGTACTATGAAGAGACTCTCATGGAAGAACACAAAATTCAGAAAGAACAGAACAGCAGAAAGATTGAGAGTAAGTTTCAATCCCGGTATAACTCGCAATATCCACTCGTCCTGACATGGCCTATTCATATGTGTTTCACATCAATCATAAATAACTGTTCGATAGAGGGGTATGATGTTTGTAGAATATCCTTGCCAAAATAACATTATACAAATAAACACACAAAAAGCGATCATTCTGCTATGGTTTTGGACCATACCACACATGAAGATGATTGTTTGGCGGATTTCAATATGCAATAGTGAAGGCAGAATGAGTGGGGGAAGTGCATTCCATCTCTCTGCGCCTCGATCAATCGGTCGTGTCTGCTGTATAGATACGACCGGTTGAACGAGACATAGAGAGATGGAATGCACTTCTCCCACTCATTCTGCCTTCACTAATATGCAAGTACTTAGGTAAGAGATACGTATCAAAGTTGGTATAACTCGCTAAATCGAACCGACTAAGGTGATCCTATTCCTATGTGTTTCACGCCAACCATAAGTATATGCTCGAGGTTAAGTGATGATTCGGTCGCAGGAAAGAACGCTGGCGAAACAAAAGAAAACACGAAAATCCTCACATGTGGTGCTATTGTTTTGCACCGTGCCACTCATCAGATGAAAGTTTTCGGATTTCATTAGGCCCTCGCAGAATGGGTAACTAGATTAGGCAATTCTGCTACATATTCCCGTGTATCATCTCTCCTCTGAACAGTCGTCTCTTCGTGTTTCGAAGGGCGAACGACAATTGCGCCATGGAGAGAACACAATGAGATCGTGCATTACATCATAACGGCGCAAATGTCTTATCCCATTTCGGGAAGACAACCAACGACAAAAAACACATGAAAAATCGGCGGCGAGCAGCAATAGTTTTTCCATTTCACTATCATGGCATGGCGCTCAAGTCCATTTTAAAATGGCGACCATGACATTCTAAACATAAACGAGAAACGAGATGAGTTTCGCAATTCTTTTCACGCGCAAACGAGAACAAACTAACAATAAGATGAATGTTATTTCACAAATCCCCATGTGTTTCATGAACATGATAAGTAGCTGCTCGATAACGAGTATCGATTCGGAATAGAAACAACGGAATGGAATCAAAACGCACACAATACACCGTGCAAGCAGCCATTGTTTTGGACCGTACAACAGAAGAAGATGAAAGTTTGGGGCGCAAGTACTTAGGCATGAGATACTTATCGAAATCGGTATAACTCGGATAATCGAACGAAGACCGAATCCTGTTCATATAAGTTTCATGTGCATGATAAGTATTTGTTCGGAAGAGAGTGATGATTATTATGGAATAGGTAGGCGTGGAATCAAAACACACAAAAACGCTCGTGCGATGCTATTTTTTGGACCACACTTTTGTGCCACACTTTTGAAAATTCCCGCCTTCCCCCCATTTTTATGCCTTAACCAGCAAGTCTCGTAAAATCATGTGCAATGTATTACTTAAGTACTCTCAATTGCGTGTATGGACGTCCCTCAGTGAGGCCTGCTTCTTGCTGTAGAAAATCCCAAACATAGCAAATTGTGACATTTTCGAGCCTTTAGACGCCATTTCTCCTCGTAGGAGAGCGCACTGCACAAATGACAGGTGGGTCCTTTGATTACCCCCAAGTGCTCTCGAAATATATACATATGGAATAACCGGTCCGGAAACCCCCATTGTGAGATAATTTTCTTAAGTTTCAATCCCGGAATAACTCGATTAATCGAACCGACCAATATGCTCGGTATGTGTTTCAAGTAAATCATAAGTATCTGCTCGATGGCGAGCAATGATTTCTCTGGCGTCGTAGAGCGAGACCAAAAACACACAAAACCCACACAAGTGACGCTATTCTTTTGGACCGTTCCACCCCAGCAAAAAAAGCAAGTATGGAGGACTTCATTATGAAGGTATGACATGCGTATCAAAATTGGTATAACTCGTGAAATCTAATTGACAAAGACGACCTATTCATATATGTTTCATGTACATGGTAAGTAATTGCTCGGTAGAGGATGATGATCCATGAGTGATAACAATTTTGGTGAAGATAAAATAAAATAAAACACAAAAATCCCTCACACAAACTGCTATTGCTTTGGACCGTACCAAAGATGAAGATGAAAGTTTGGGAAATTTCATTAGGCACCCTCAGAATCGTTAACCAAGCAATTCTGCGGCTTATTATCGTATATCGTCTCTTCATGTTTAGAGGGATGAAAGAAGACGGGATTGGGGATTATGCATCACATTTCGGAAAACAATTGTATCATTTGTCGTCTCTATTCTTCGGTAAGCGGTTGTCTCTAAAAGAGAAAGACAACGTGTATCCGAAGAGCAGAGACGACAAATGATGCAATTATTTTCCGAAACATGGTGTCTATTAGGGAATATTGCAGCTCAAAAAAGTGCAACTCTTCGCATTGTTGACTCTTTCTCTCTTGCTCTTCATGGACAACCGGTCGGAATGAGAGCACAGAGAGTTATTTTGCACTTATTTTCAAACTTTCGCCCCCTAAACAGGAGAGCCATGGACGATGGCGCCATAATGGTGAAATGGACAAGCACCAAAAGAACGACAACGATGGCGCAAGTGCCCATTTCATCAATATGACGCAAATATTTGCCGCGCGCAGTCTTTATTCCATTTCGAGAAAAGTTATAAGAATCAAAAACACACCGCAGATTAATTTCACTATTATGGCACAAACATCTATTCTCCCGTTCAAAGGGACCAGAAACAAAGAGCTCACAATCAGAGTCTAGAAAAGACGAGAAATTGATCTTCAGCACTATAAGAATGGATGAGAAGGCGTTCCAGGAGAAGGACAACTTCCAAGTCAAATTACCTTCGAGAGGCTTTGGAATGCTTTTCTTACCCCCTTCCTTAGTGGTGTGTTTTCCAATTTGGGCGAAAATACGACCAAGGAGACTAGACAGCAGTGTTGGCAGAGAGAATCCCAATGTTCATTCCCTCTCTGTTCTCTCCATCGTGCGGTCGTCCCTTTGTGCCACAGACGACGGCGTGGTAGAGAGCACAGAGTGGTAGAATGAACTTCCACCACTTCGCAGGATTCACTCTGCCAAGAAGACTAGACAGGATGACACTGGATGAAAAGGTTCGAGTGAATGAAACTAAGAACCGAATTTTTTAAAAGTTTTTTTAACCGAAAACTACCCCTCTTCAATTGCCGAAAAATCATCTGTCTAGGCTATATATAGCCATTGAAACCTATTTCAACCGGCAACAATCAAAGATGACAACTTATGGAGCTACTGCCTGAGCAATTATGAATTTGTCGACGAGTGCATTGTTTTAAGATATAAACAATCGAAAAAGCGAATAACTATGATAACAACACTAATGAAGAATATAACACTTCGTTGATGCATACTCTAGAATCGGATTGCTTAAAGATAGGGACTATATATCACTGCATTGAAGCATAACTCGCCAATGCCAAACCACGATTTGATTTGAAACGGATCTTTGGACTAAACAGACCCGGTGAAGCACAAACACGCGATTATACCAGAATTTCGGATTCACGAAATTCAATCTCCTCCACATACACGAATACTATAGATGACGCTCTTCACGGCGAAAAGATGTGATGAATAGGGTGTGGGTGGTGTCAATTTCTAGACGAAGCACGGGATCTTTTTCACCTATTCAATAGTAAGGTCCTATAATGGAGATTTTATTGACAGCCGGTGACCTCCTATCCGCCTAACTTCATTCCTATCGGTCGTCTCTCACTTCGCAGGGACGATGGCTAGGAATGAAGTTAGACGGCTAGGATGTCACCGGTTGTCAAAAACATCTAGATAAGAGAACCCAATTCAATAGATGACTTGGGAGTGGGCTCTTACCAGGTGATATTGACGACACGGACGGCGCATCAGTCTATTTCACGAACTCGGCGCCAATGAGAAATGAAAGAGGTGCGACAACAGATCGACCGGGATTGAATAGGGCACATCTTTCCGAAAACTAACGCATTGCAGCTTGTTTGAATAGCTGACACCTCTCCACAACTCTCGAAATAACACAAGCCTCTCGCTAAAAGTGGGGAAATGCTCAAGCAGTAATTATAGGCGAACTGTTCAAAAATGGTTCGCCTATAGTTGGTCCAAAATAGCACTCCACAGTCCCATTCAAATTATAGCCACTGCTGTCCCGCGTGGAAATACCTAATGTTCCAAGGTCATACGGTAGTTGGAACATTGGCAATACATTTAAACACCTGATCTGGCCTACCGTGCGCTTCGTCCGTAGCCAGAATCTGCCACCGCTTGTAAGCGTAGCCGTTTGGTAACGCTGCCTTCCCATGATCCAGTGGTCTACCAAAGGTGGCGGGGTTCGTATGTCTACTCAGGCGCGAGGTCAGGCGCGAGGTCCGACTGTAGGCAGTTACATGTGCGATACGGTAAATAACGCAACTTTTGGCTGGTGCCGGTGCTAAACAACGTAGGGTCGAGTGGGAGTGTGGACCACAGTGGAGCAGTTTATTCGAGAGAGAGAGAGAGAGAGAGTGCATTACCAAATGAGAGGGTCAGACGCAGGGAGCGGATGCCCGGTGCGGTCAACCGTGTTGCAATTTCGCTCCCGGCACTGCTTCACCTATGCGAATGCAGCCCATTTTTCGCCAAATACTTCTCCCGAGCGGTTATCTCTCTCAAAAAGACTCATAGGGCTGAAATGATGTCGCCCCCTGAAGACCCCCCAGAGTATGTTCTCTGCACGTTTTAAAGAGATTCGGGTCCCGACAGGAAGTTCCTGATTCGTCAGGCCCTTCTCTCTCAAGACCCTGAATCAGGAAACGGAACAAATTCGAAAGTGGCCGCCGTTGATCGCTTTAAGGCACTTACAGACGGATATTATGGGTTCAAAAGACTTCAGAATTCTGTCATGGGGAAATAAATGTACTAAGATTATGGCGGAAAATGGTAAAACACCTTGCAACATAGTAGGCATAGTAGTTTGTACGCGAAATCGGTGATGCTCCAGAAAAGTTATATGACTGTGAATATAGGACCAGTGAAATATATCCGATTTCGCATATATACGCCACCCATAATTCCAGCCAAGATTCGAATGTGGGGCATCTTGGGAGACAACAAAAACTAAACTAGATGACATGTTTGAAGACATGACAGACTTCCGTTCGGTCATCTCCAAAAGAAGAATGAAGTGACGAGACGAAAAACGAAGACATGAAAAGAAGACAAGGGCTGTCAGAGATGATGAGAAACATTCCTTCGTCCAAAATTAGAGGAATGTCCGAAAAAGTCGAGGTCCCACATGTAATCATAAGCCAGGTTCAGTTATGTTTCACTGAATAGATAAGCAGTTATACAATTGCAATGGTCATTAACTCCAACCTGGTTGTTGCTTGATGAGAAAATATATCTAAAACAGATGTTAATAATGTTTGAAGACACTTTGACAGACATCCGTTCGTTCGTCTATAAACGAAGAATGAAGTTACGAGATGGAAAAAACCGAAAGAAGAAAGAACCAAATGGGAAGAAGCTGACAAGAGGATGTCAGAGATGATGAGAAACATTCCTTCGTCAAAAATCAGATAAAGATTCGGAAACGTCTAGCGAGGAGAGCCATTCAAAATGACCAGGTTCAGTTGTGTTTCACGGAGCAAATATCCGGTTCTAAAATTATAAACACGGATAATGGCTCAGTACAGAAACGACCAAATGAGATGAAGTACACAAGAGCTGTCAGAGATAATGAGAAACATTCCTTACAAAGTGAGATTATAGTCCGAAAACGTTTAGGCATCAGAACCAATAAAAATCGCCAAGTTGAGGTATGTTTCCCTGAACAAATAACCAGTTATAGAATTGTAATCAACGTTGACTTCATAACGGATATCATTGTATGAGAAATTATATCTAAACTAGAGGACCATGTTTGACGGCATGTCAGGCACTCGTTCGCTCTTAGAAGACAGAAGTGATGAGATGAAAGACGAAAGAAAAAAGGACTAAATGAGAACAAGATGTCAAGTAGCCGTCAGAGATGATGAGAAACATCCCGTCGTCCAAAATTAGAGAATGTCCACAAAGCCTAGTGAGCAGAAGCATCATTGAGCCAGGTTCAGTTATGTTTCACCACGCAGATAACCAGTTCTACAATTGCAATGGCCGATAATCCGATGTGGGTGTTGAGAAAATAATGGACAACGTGTAAAAAGCTGCATATTTTCATCTCACCCATATCCCTCTATTGCTAGGTAGGTGCCCTAGATCGGACGAGATTTGTATGCTTACCTGGTTGATGATCGATGAATGTCCAAATAAAAGCGGCATTATAGTCAATATTATGTCACTCGGAACAGCTAAATAATGGGCCCTGCAATGCTTGAATTGCAAAATTCCAAAAAAAACTTCGAATTGACTCTAACGTAATACGTAGTCACTAAGATTGGCAGTTTGACTACAGTATGGGTTAAGCTTCACAGAAGGCAATATGTAGTAGACTTGAAACATAACCCATAAAGTAATCAAACGACTAACCATAGTTAGCATCAATAAAAAAGATATGTGACAGTTCTTCTTGCAGACACTGACTGGCAGTCAGCCTGTTTATCACTACTGACACAGCCTCTTCCCCCACCCCGGAAGGCCTCTGTTTTTGAAGTTCGAGAGATGAGAGGATATGAGGATTGAAGAGACTTTGACGTCAAAAACAGGGAAATTCGCGCAGCTCCTCATGCTGTGTCATGTCGCTCTGTTTTTCTCTTAGAGTCGACAGCTCGGAAGAGATTAGGATCGTAGAATACCAGAATGACTCGTACTAGCTTCTACCCAGTCCTACCCTTAGGCACGGCACTATTAGGCATCTTAACCCTTGCCTACATATACGCGTAGTTGAAACACATCCAGAATGAAGATCGGGGGAACAGAAAGACGACGAAATAGCACACGAACGCGAGTATTGCAGTCGGTTAAGGATCGTAAACAGGAAGACAAACCGAGTCCGTTTTGATCTCCTCTGGCTGCCAATGACAGCCATTCAAAAATTAAGAAAATCATTGATCCACTGAAGGAGCCATCTGACGGTAAGCAATGTGGTACAAATGCACTCTGTGAATCATAGGCCAAATCAAGTGGGATCGAAATATTAGAAAAATTAGTTCAGGTAACGGCAGCTCTACAGAGGCGAAAGACGGGTGACATGGACACTTGCGCCACGATAATCATGAAAACATGGCGGTTCTGTCAGTTCACCATCATAGCGCAAATGCCCTTATTGCGCAGTTGTCATTCACTCGAACAGGGGGTAGGCGAATAATGAGATAAAGACGCGAGTGCCATGGTTCTTTGCGACATAATAGTGAAATGGACACTTGCACCGTGAGGATAACCACAACATGGCAAATATGCCAATATCATCATTAAAGTGCAAGGCCCAGTTGACTTTCATCTGAGAATAACAGCAAATTGCCTCAGCCACCGGACGCAGTGCATGAATAAGTTAGGCCCCGGAGTAGTAGTGCCTGAATATCAGTCCCCTCTTTATCTCTGCGTCTCTCCACTCTCCCTGGTCTCTCGCCTCGATTTCCTGGCATTTTGCCAAGAGCAGTGGGGGAGAAAAATGGAAACGCTTTGGATTCATTCATTGTCTGCACGAACTAACTCTCCAGCAATAAATTGGTGGTGGCCCGAGCGAACGAGTAAAGATGAATTGTGCAATTTTCGAAAAAAAACTCCTGGGTCAATGTTTTTTTTAAAAAAAGTTGTTCCAATGCTCGATGTTCGCTTTGTTGTGGGCTGTTCTGTCAACAAATGAGTTGACTGTACGGCAAAGGTCTATTATTAAGTTGTCGAAGCATCTATGTCGATCAAGGTGAATTTCCCTTCGCTACGGCGGAAAGTCCATTAACATTGACCCTGGAGTGGTGATGGAAAAGTCCCCGTAAACTCAAAGACTGAGGCTTTTAGCCTAACCAGCTGCTTCGTGCGGAGATGTTTTTAAAAGTGGCCCCAGGGGAATGATGGTTCAAAGAATGGCTTTTGGCGTTCTTTGGAAGAGAATGCGATAAAGCGTCATAACTACTACTCTTTAGGACGTCCATCCCTCGGGACAACTATAATACATCAGTTAGCGACAAAAAAGTGGTTCATATCGTTTGAGCTCGGCCGTGCTCATTTGGGCGAAATGCTCTCTCTTTTCTGCATACAATTTTCTCGCTGAAACGTCCATCGCCTAAATGATCATTTCTCAAATATTCCCGATCGAATGACATGCGCCCAAAAAGATGCAAAAGAGTCCAATCCACTCAGCGCGGTTATCTATCACGAACGATGAAAATCAAACGGCGAGAAAGGCACTTATTTAGAATTCCTAGTTACAACAGCCCCGTATCTCATATGTCTTCTTATCTCATTCTCGCCATCTGTTTTCAGCCACGGCTTCCGACAACAGACGGGCTATTCTGGCAGATAAGCGTGGGAATTATTCGAAAACAATACTATTCTAGGCAAATAATAGTACTCCATCCTTTCGTGACTATACGTTAGAAGTTCTGCGGGACTATTTGAGCTTGAAATCGTCGATCTACTCAACTTCATCCGAAAACAAGGCTATTCGCGGGAGAAAAAATGACTATTCCCGAGGTCTAGGTCGGAGCTTTTAGTCTGAGTGCACCTCTGAGAAAGAATGAGCATTGTTTTTGGAGAAAGTACTTCATAAAAGAGGAAACGGCAGCGGGAGGCGTTCTCGAACGGAAAAGTAAGTGTTCTGGTAGGAGTAGAGACTTTTGTTTGTAATTCTGCAGAACAAACTCGCAAAATGATTGGAATATGTAGCTACCAAGTCCTTGTATAACATATCTGAAACTCATTTGGAAAATGTGGAAACGTTCCCACTGCATGATACAATAGATGCGTTGCGATACGTTTCACTGCATCAATATCTTGAATATTTTTATTTCCCAGATAATGGGTCCTCTTAATCGGTTTGCAAACTTAGACTGACAATACAAATAATATAGGTCGGCACTTGTATCTTTACGACACGCGATGTTTAGCTCCAGGATATTGCACGAGACATCGAATAAAGCGAGATGACAATGCGATTGACCTAGCGTTTTATTGCATTATTCTTCACCCTCTTCTGGACAACTTCTGCTGGCTTGAAACAGCTCACGGAGTATGATGAGGGTCATGGCATTGAACTATTCCCTTGCACTGTAGACACGCGCCTTGCACGCTCATCCGGAACCAAGGGGAACACAGTGCGGCTTGGAGTAGGGGAGACATATCCTTGGGGAGGGGGAGGGGAGACAACAGAGCCATAAACATTTGCGCCATAATGATGAAATAAAGAGATGTGCCTGTCCCCTTTAGCTAACATTATAGCACAAATATCAGCTGGCGCACAGAGAAAGAACAGTGTTGTCATTTTTGTTTTGGGAGAAATTACTGCGTTCTCGGGTGGGAAACAAGTCTTTTTGCGCGAATAGTGCTTTTTGTGAATGTTCATCTAAAATTGGAGAAGATTGGAATTAGTAGCTTCCAAGTCCTTGTATAACATAGGTGAAACTCATTAGGAAAATGCGGGAGCAATCACTGTGTAATATACACTTTGTGATATGTTTCGGCGCATCAATATCTTGAATTTGTAATTCAGTAAACGATGTAGTTGGAATTGTATTTCGAATAATTGTACATGTCACAATTGCGCGCGACTTCAGCACAACTATTTGATTGACTCAGGACTCCTGACCTGAATCAGGAGTTCATGTGTGACGTTCTTCTTGATCTAGAGACTCTTCATAGTACAAAAAGAGTTGTCTTTGAACAACCCCCTGTACTCAGGACACAGTCCATGTAGGGTCGTTCGAAACACATGACATGGAACACGCACAGCCAGAATGCCGGTCTTTTGCCGGTTAGAGAGTGCTGAGAGAGCACTGCTTTACTGCTTTATAAGTGAGAGCGAAGCAAAGCGGGGAAACACAACGGAGCCATGGACATTTGTGCCATATTGGTGAAATTGAAAGATGCACCTTTCACCTTTATCATTATAGCTTAGATATCACCTGCGCCACTGAGAAAGAATATGGGTGTTGTTGGAGAAATCACTGCTGAATATAACCCGAAACGTCAGCGAGTGTGTTCTCGAATGTCATTGCAAGTGTTTTAGGGTGAACCGTGATATTTTTGTGAATTCCGTTCAAAAGATTGGAATAATTGGCTTCCAAGTACTTGTATAGCATATCTGAAACTCATTTGAAAAATACAGGAACGTTCACTTTGCAATAGATATTTTGCGATATGTTTCACCGCATCATTATCTTGAGTTAGCAATTTAAAACATGATTCTGTTACAACATCATGCCTATATTTACGTCAAAAAGTCTATTTAGCGGTTTTATTTATATCAAACGCACAGACTACTACTCCGCAGAAAACAAGCGAATGAGAAATGCATTATACCCATTTAGAATCCCTAGATCGATCATTTGACCCAGACTGCCCTTCTTTCTCATTAGTCAATTCAAGACATGCGTCATCGAAAGACACTGATGGCATGCCTAAATAATGACTGTGTGCTTTGGTCAAACTTTTCTGCTCTGTTTGATTCGGTTGAATGACCAGCTAACCATAGCGGGGAAAAGTAACTCAGTGGACATTTGCGCCACAATGGTGAAATGGATAGTTGCGCCGTTAGAATCACGTCAACTATGGCGCATTCGTCCATTTCATCGCTGTGGCGCAAGTGTCTTTAACCCAAATGGATCCTTCTCCGCTTTCGTGCCAGTCACACTCCTTCAGGCACTGCAAGAATGATCTCCTCATCCCCGGAATAAATGAAAGAAATCGCCATCAAAGTCCAATGCCATTTGCAGCAAGTAGCATGTCATAGGGCGCCAGATTTACCAAGAATCATAACACAAAGTACCAGACAAATCAAGCGAGGCCGTCTACGTTAGGGGCCGAAAACGGCGAATCCATTTGCAGATGACTTTTTCGTGTAATGAGCAATGTGAATGGATTCGTTTGATTCGAATCTCTTGGCTTTGCTCGGCCATATCAGCAAGATAAAGTGATATGATATAAAAGTAAATATATCAACAGAAGGCAATTAAGAGTGTAGGCGCGGGCAGAGTTCACCCAGTCCTGAAAGTCACTCCAATCTTACCGAACCAATAATGCTCTCTTAAGTTTTCGAAAGCCCTCAGTTTAATTACCACGCCGGGCTACACGGAAGCTAATCTTCATAGGGCCATAAACCAAAGGCCGAAGTAGTAATGAAGGTGAACATGGTAATGCAAAGTGCACCACCACAGGGCAGAGTCCTTTCAGTCCCCTGGGGGCACCTGGAGGGAAGGTAAGGAACCCTCAGGGCAAAGAAAGACAGAGTTCATTCCACCAAATTGCATACATCGTGAATTCCTAGAATTTGGTAGGTATTTACGGAATTGCACAGCGCCAAAATGGCACGATCCTATTTATTGAAGCGCTCATTCATGATCATTAAAATAGCCTAAAAGATATGTTTCAGTGCGTCAATAAATATCTTGAGTTGTTCAAAAGTGATTAGAACTTCGAAAAACTGATCAGTAGACAAATACTTACGATAATTCTGTAGAACATTTCATGGGATGAGACTAAAATGCCATTTGGACTTGCCACAAAGTCGCCGCCACTTGTTATATGGCAAATGCAATGATATCTTTTTGTGTGCAGTTGAGTGCGTTTATGTTGCCATTTATTTGGCAACATTTTTAATATTGAGATGAGTGCATGATGCAGGAACATAACGCCGTGGAGCCAATTTGCCAAGTAAACCGGAAAAGTCAAAGACTCGTCCCAATGTTGACCCCAAGTTCACTAGTTCAATTGCAATTCCAGACATCGCGTGTGCTTCAAGAAATCGTGGTGAAGGTATGCACTAGCCTATAGCATCTTACAACCTACAGCATAGCAACATCATGAAAAATGTGTTTCAGAGCTTCAACATCTTGAATTGCTAACATATTATTCCGCTAGCGTTATCATCATCAGTCGAAAAATTATAAGACAATTCCATGATATATCTCTCAGATTTGTCTATCAAACCAGAAAAGCTTGAACCCAATGTTGACCCCAAGTTCACTAGTTCAATTGCAATATTGCAGACATCTCGTGTACCCGACAGCAGCCTCCCCTCCCTCATATGGAATGAATTTGATGGAATTCGCGTGTTGCGTTCAGAATTGGCGATGATTCGCTACAATTCTAGCCGAATGGAAGACTCATAGAGGGCAAACTGGTTGAAAGATCAAAGACATTTTGCCCAGGTTCATTTAGGACGGTATTTCGGCTTGCCAAAAGGAGCAAACTACAGATGAATTTGTATTTTCCTTGGGGGACTTGCTCTTATGAAGGTCTGATTTTTACGTGACTATGTCTAAATGTCGGTGAAAAACAGCAGGTGCATTGTAAATGCAAGTTGTTTCATTAAATGACTTGTGAATTTTAGATTGTATCTACTTTCGGTTAGACTACTGACTGCTTCCAATATCGGCGAAAGAACGACCACACTCCCCAAAATGAACACTTTGCAACATAACTTCACCTACTGTCCCCAAATAACCCAGTAATGTAAAGGCAACAAATACGAAGAAGTAATATTTAAAAAAAAGAATAAATGAAACCACGTCGAAGACTGAATTGTTATCAAGAAAATAATTGCGCCTGGATGTTAAGCGAAAATGGTCAGGACCGTCAACAAAACCATGCGTTTACGCACGCGTTTTCTATAACAACAATGGGTGAAAAGCAGCTGGACAGAGGGCATTTGCTTCATAATGGAAATGGCTACTTGAGTCGCGGAATTGAGCGCATCAGCTCATTTCACCATCATGGCGCAATTGTCATCTACCTCAACAGACAATAGTGATGTCCAACTTTGTCCAACTCTACAGGTTTCGGGCGATTTCTTCTTTTTCCATGACCTCCCGTCGCGAGCACATATTTCAACAGCACTAATAGGCTGACTTTTTGAAGATTGACAAAATTCAGAGAACGTGGAAAAAGGACCAATATGGTCGTGTTCATGAAACATTCAAAACTTGTTGACGAGTCTTGCAAAAAACAACAAACAATTAGAAATGCCAGACACAAAAGGCTAAACGAGAGACAATGTCAAATGCAGAGACGCAGAGAAAACAGACAAAAAGGCCTCTTTTCCCAGCAATCAAAGCAAAACAGACAAAAGAGGAAAGCGGCGCTGAGATTGTCGTCGTACATGATAAATCGCGTGTACGCTGGGCTACTTTGGATGACTACTGGGTCCCCCACTTTTTGTTGTCTGACATCTCTAATTCTCTCACGAAACCACTATCTCTCGTCGACTAGAGAGCGAGGATCTCGAGAGAACTAGGTGGTTAGAGACTTCCCTTGGAGTACTTTGCTCAAGAGAGAGCGCTTATAAAGGTGGACGCCGACTGCTGGTAAACTGTCGCTTCTCGCGTTTGCACAGACTGTCTTCATAGTTGAAGCTAATTGTGAGAGCACCAAGGACATTTGCGCCGTAATGGTGAAATGATGCAAATGCCACTTTTTCAATGCCGACTTCTCCATTACGGCGCAAATCTCCGCGGCGCTCTTGTCTTTCATCCATCCATGCCTCAATCCGATATATTGGCGAATGTGTGACTTTCTCAACTTCCTTCCTGATCTTGGGAAGGGAAAAGAGCCTGATTTAACAAGTACGGAATATCCACATGCGTCGCCCTGCCACTCAAGCTCGATATACCACAGGTCGTACGCATTGAGTGGGAGGACTCGAAAATAAGGACGTAACAGGCAGGGGTCACTCTCGTTTGATTGCATTTGTTTTGTGCACGAAAATAACGACTGTCTAGGAACGTTCATACGATCGTAGCGAAGGGGTGGTGAGGTATTTTTCAACACCCGCATTTAGGCAGAATACGCTGAAAAAAGACAATGCAATGACAATACTATCTGACAATGCATAGACGATACACAGTGAGCGTTCAGTTATTTTTCAGCTCTTGCATTTAGGGATGGCGTTTGGGAAAGAAGCAATTGACAGCAGAATTTGTAGTGCAAAAATTACAAGCACGAATTTCAGATCCACTGTTTTGCCGTCATCAAAAAACATTCCCGAACTAAAGCGATGAGATGGTCTCAATCTTCAGTAGGATGCAATAGCCGGGTGAAAGAAAAAGGAGCCATGGACATTTGCGCTGTGAGTATGTTGAGAATGATGTCAATTTCACCATTATTACGCCAATGTCCTACACGCCCTCGCATCCACCTAACCAAGTTCGATCAGAACAGCCCCTTGAAGACAGTCAACAAGAATAGGTAGAGTAAGAGACGACGGAAGAGGATAAGTGAAATTTCCGGCTCCATGCCCTTTTCTGCTGTCGAACCCAGCTCATTCATCTACTTACAAACCTATGAGATCTCTGCGATTTATGAACATGGGACTGAAAGATTGGGCAGAGACCAGGGAACGACTTATGGACCGTTTTTCGTCCGTGCGCATCTGTGAATCATTCTCTTTCGCTCATAATAGACGACAGGTCGAATGAGAGCACAGACAAAAGTGAGTCCATAAGTCGCTCCCTAGTAGAGACCATTCGGGGTCGATTAACAAACTCTTCATTCAGCTTAAATCAGAGTAGCGCCCCCTTGAAGACGGTCAACAAGAAGAGACTAAGGGACGACGGAAGAAGATAAGTGAGTTCATTAGGCCTATCGACGGGGGGCTACAGGCGTATACAGGACAGAAGAGAGGAGGAAGATTACGTTTCAGCGCACTAATAAATTCCTCCCCCCGTTCATAAGTGCGTTATTTTTGCTCGTATTTTTATATTTTTTTATTTATTTTTGCATTAGCTCGTGGGCAGAAAAATACGTTTCAGCGCTCGCATAAATGTTCGGTATTCGCGTCGTTCGCGATTGTTGAACCGTGTTTTGTTGTTCCTTATTAAAATTTAAAATCCAATTCGCGGCAAATTGAAAAATTCAAATCCCCCTCCCCACCTGTTTGGTCCTTTCCGTGATCCAATCGAGCCTCATCGTCTGGCCATTCACGCTCACGACGAGGTTCCTCCTGTAAATTAAAATTTGGATTTCCCGCCAAATCTCTGAAGCACATGGCCAACCTGACGACATTGGTGCGCTTCGTCCCAATTTTGATGGCCATGGTTTAATCGTTTGGGGGTGGCTGATTGGGTTTGGAGGAATTTGGGTTTGGATGGGGGTTGGGTGACTCTTAGGGTAGCATTGTTGAGTAGGTAGCTGAGATAGAGGAGAAATCGTCGTGTGAGAGCAGTCAGACAATCTCAATCTCTCTGCTCGGGGGTAGTCTCGGAGAGTCCACTCGTTTAGGCTAAGAGAAAAGAGCGCGGAGAGGGAGAGGGGCGGGGAAACTTGCCAGGGGGGATGAGGAACACTCAGTTTTGCTAGAGTCAGCTTTTCACCTAGTCACTTCGGATTCTATGTGCCTATCCATTAGGACTGAAGTGATTTATCTGGTCTCCTTGTGTCTCCGATCGAGAGGACTGCTCACTAACCAACGTGGGTATTATCATTTCCAGCCTGAGCTGGGCCAATGGAGTTTGCATGTAAAGGATAGAGACGAACGAAGTTCGTTTTGCGCTTTTCACTATTTCGCCCAGTCCTTTCACTAACCCTACAATTTTGGGTCTCAAAGCTGTAACATTCAGAACTACTGACTCCAAACTAGAGTGGCGGGGAGGGGTAATGGTCGACCAATTCACTTCTCTGCTCCCTATCGCGAGCGGTCGCTCTCTCGAAAATGAAAACGCGTTGGTCGACCAACCGATAGCTAAATTGGTCGCGAATGACCAACGCGAGAGAGCGGCGGCTCGCTATGGGGAGCAGAAAAAAGAATGATGAACAGTTGGTCGACCATTACCCCTCCCCGCCACTCTACTCCAAACCGTTCACATTTGTGCCATGATGGTGATCATTACAGATGCGCTATCAATTCACTACAAGTGTCTGATTCCTTATGGCGCCAATTTCAATGTTACAACTTTCCTTCGTTTAAAGTGCACATTTTGAAATTTCTTGAGGATTTGGTCAAGTAAACACGGTTTCTAAATCGGTAGTAAAGTGCATTTCTCATTCGTCTAATTTCCGCGGAGTGGTTATCTCGACGTACGATAGACAACCGCCCCGAGTGGATTGGACGAATGAGAAATGCACTTTCGTACCGATTTAGAAACCCTAGTGTCCAGTTCTCTATTATGGTTCAAATGCCCACAGCTGTCCTTCGTTGAAGATGCACTTTTGAAAATTTCTTGCGATTTCCGTGAAGTGAATCCGATTGAGACAAGACGCAATTGTATTAGGCTGTCCGTCAACACTTCACCCATGAAGATATCTTCGGGTGAACGACAAGTGCGCCTTGGAAAGTTGCGCCGTTGTGGTGAAATGGACGGATGCGCCATAATTCTCGTCATACTCACGGCGTATTTGTCTATTTCTTCATAACGGCGCAAATGTCTTTCATCCATGAACTCTCATCCTTCATTCAGGGACCAAATTCAGTTGTCATGCGTGCTAACTTTAAGAGAGGCCGTGAAACGATTATTTTAGCATTAGACGAAAAATATTATCATTTATTGTACTTGCATAAAAATTTATTATCATTGCTCTCAGAACGCCTGCATTATTGTTTCAGCCTATAAGTATTGTCTGTGATACATATATGAATAGTTGATTGAGTTGCTTACCAACTATTTTTCTATTTTTCCACTTGTTGACAGTTTTTCAGTAAAAAAATAGATCAGTACGATACTCGAATGATCATTAAACATTATATGTAGATAGATATTTGAGGAAAATGGGAATGATGTTTGTTTTTTTTCAACTACAAATAAAAAAATATCAAATATGTTCTATATAACACCCGTACTGATCCGAAGTCATTGGCCGTTATTTAGTAAGTGATACAGTTAAATTCGGACACTTGAGCCACGATATGATAAAATCATGTTTATGACCCAAAATAAAGCGAAAATGCTTGGTCGGGAATTTTTTTTGAAATAAACAGAGGCTAGAAGCTCAGCAAGGAAAATGAAATATATCAGATTCATATAGTACCCATGAAACATATCCGAAAAACTTGGTCACCAATGGGAAGTGGAGTCAAAAAATCAATCGCGATGAACAATTGCGCCATACGTATTGAATACAGACACTTGAAATGATAGCGCAACTAAAGAATTTCATCACTATGATCCAAACTTTGTTCGGTTTGGCGGAAACAGTGAATACTAGCGAATTCATTTTCGGAATTTCCATCCTCCATAATCTCCACCGAGCGGTTGTATATTGAAGAGAGAGACAACAGCTCCGAGAAGATTGCGAAGGTTAGAAAATTTCAGAAAATCCTTTTCTTGGTGGCTACTAGGGTTCGCATTATTGATAATGATAATTTTCTTGTAAGGTGAACTACAAATCAACTAATTTCAAATATGTCGGGTCCTTAAAGCACCTGTGAAACGTATCCGAAAACCTTGGCCACCAATGGGAAGTGGAGTCAAACAATTAAACGCGATGGACAATTACGCCACAAAGATTGGATACAGACACTGGAGATGATAGCGCAACTGACAATTTCACGGTTATGATCCAAACATTGTATAGTTTGGCCAAACGGTGGCTATAATGGAACGCATTTTCGAAAATTCTAACTTTACTAATCTCCACCGAGCGGTTGTCTATAGATGTGAGAAACAACAGCTCCTAGGAGATTGGGGAAGTTAGAATTTCCGAAAATGCGTGCT
Organism: Diplogasteroides magnus; assembly: GCA_014805445.1. Lineage (NCBI taxonomy): Eukaryota > Metazoa > Nematoda > Chromadorea > Rhabditida > Diplogasteroididae > Diplogasteroides > Diplogasteroides magnus. The sequence continues at coordinate 1,015 of JACMIF010001425.1, read as the reverse complement.
ACTAGTGCTTCTAAATCGGTCGTAAAGTTCATTTTTCATCCGTCTGATTTCCGAAGAGCTGTTATTTCTAACAAGTGCGATAGACATCCGAGTGGATTAGACGAATGGCTGAGAAATGCTCTTTACTACTGATTTAGAAACCCTATTTGTACAGTTTGGTCAAAACAGTGACTACTAGTCGGATGAGTTCCGTAGAACAAAAGGGAGACTCTCCTACCAATGGAAGTAAGTCATAAATGGAATGAAGGACCTCGCCTCTGTCATTTGGATACGAACGAGAGAAGAATTACGATGGATAGAGGATGAGGGGGAGGGGATGAAACTTATGGGGGATAGTGATGGGGTAGCGAGTACTCTTACACTTGTCTGCATACTCCTCTTGCTCTTTCGATATTGAGCCACACTGGGCTGGTTGCTTACAACTAGGGTGTCGCTAATGCGACGTTATTGGCAGCCGTTCATTTCCAGCCACCTAACTTCATTCGCAGGGGTCTTCTCTGGGAGGTGTGAGACAACTGCTAGGACGGCTAGAAATAAACGGCTGTCAATAACGCCCCATTAGCGACACCCTACTTACAACAGTCGATCAAGAGAGTTTATTTGCTTAATATTTTTCGGACCTCAGATTTGTGTTTTTCCGGGGTAGGATTAACCTAAAACAAAGTTTTCAGCCATTTCGGGGGCCAAAAGTTGGAAAGTTGTGCAGTGGAATATGCCAAAGGAGATCCACTCTCACAGAAGATCTCTGATAAAGCAAGACTTCAGCAACATCTTACATAAAGTGAAGTAAATGTACTACCTTGACCAACTTTATTATGCACCCTAACTGAACTGCCGCTCTAGTCTATTTACAGTATCGATAATAAGTTTCCGTCCACTCTCCTTTCTCTGATATCTCAGCTCTCAGTTTTCGAAAACTTCTGAAATTTTTCATGTATATACTAGACCACATGACGGATATTTGCTGAATATGACGACCCTGCATCTCGAGTGGCCGCTTCCCCATGGCAAAAAG